>SJYW01039106.1:7087-19379 GCA_006410735.1 Raphicerus campestris
CCATCATTATGTAAGATAGCTTCTATTTTTTATATATTTTCTAAGGAGAAAACTGGCTTTGTACGAACTTACACAGTTTTATAAAACTAGTCAATAATTAAGTCAGAAATGACTCATAACATTTTCTCAGATTTTAGAGCCTGAACTGTTAACCAATACTGAACTGTTTTAATTGTGAGAGGTGGCTGTTGTTGTCGTTCAGTTGTTCACTCATGTCTGACTCTGCGAGCCCATGGACTGCAGCACACCACGCTCCCTGTCCTTCACCATCTCCCAGAGCTTCCTCAAACTCATGTCCGTTGAGTCGGTGATACCATCTAAGCATCTCTTCCTTTGTCATCCTCTCCTGCCTTCAGTCTTTCCCAGCATCATGGTTTTTTCCAGTGAGTCGACTCTTTGCATCAGGTGGCCAAAATACTGGAACTTGAGCTTCAGCATCAGTCCTTCCAATGAATATTCAAGCTATTTCCTTCAGGATTGACTGGTTTGATCTCCTTGCAGTCCAAGGGATTCTCAAAAGTCTTCTTCAGCACCACAGTGAGAGGTGGTAGCCAAGTCAAAATCTAGGCAAGAGCTTTTGATTTAGGATTCACATTGCTTATTGAGACTATGAACCGTACATATCTATTATCTTCTCTCCATAAATAACCAAATAAACCAAGCACCTAATTGAAGCAGAACTTTTTACAAGTCATGAAGATGCATCACGGGATGAGATATCCAGAGAAATTGCTTTCAGGGAAGGGATTCTGGTAGATATTAAATAAATGTTAAAGTTCACAATACTTTGCAATGAACTAAAATTATTAAAATAGAAACACTATTTTCCTTACTTGAAATTCTTCTCTCATTAGGTCGATATCTTCTATAATATATAGCAGGACATTTCTCTCTGTGATTTCAAGTTGCTTTATTCTGTCTAAAACAGGAGGAAAATAGAAAGTCATGCTCCTTCCCAGTGGCTGAAAGTATGTACCTGGCCTTGACCTGTATCAGGGGTCTAGATGGCTGGTTTCTACTCTGGGTTTGTCACCTTTTTCATCTTGATCTATTCCCAAATTCACTTTAAAACCGTGGGGCAATATTATGGCAAGTCTTAATATCTTAATCAATATAGGATCTCTCGTCTCCCCCCACCCAATTCTCCCTGTCTTATATTATGTGGTGTTACATTCTTCATGAAAAAAAAAAGCAAACTAAGGGTTGTATTTATTTGCTTTACAAGTCTTTTCTTTCACTTCACATTTTAAACAGCATTCTTTTTAAAAAAGAAAATATGGATGTGAGTTAGTCTATGCATCCAGTGAGGGTCTATACCCTTTAGTAATGTTGATCCTTTGCTAATAGCCTTTCTAAAAACAAGCCATTTCTTTCATTAAACAGAACTATTATACACTGAGCAACTAAATAGTATGAAAAACTTTGTTTTCCTTGGACAATTATACTGCCTTATGTTAAATTTAAACCAAAATCTGAATAAAAGTTGAATATTTATTTTATTTTTTAAATTTATTGTTCTTTTATTATTACGAATTTATTATTCTTTTCAAAACAGTGATCCTCAACTATCCAGGGAATAGTTTATTAGAAAGACAAATAGATTATTCCTTTTTAAAATGCCAAGTAACTCAGTAGAGCATTGTCTGCAGGCATTTACTTTACATTTTCATATTAAGACTGTTTGAAGACTGTTTTTCAAAATAATTAGGGTGACCCAGAAGAACAGAGTCTCACTTTGGGATCATAATAGCGAATGTAATATTAGATAATTCCTACATGACTGAAAGATAACTTTCTAAGTTGACCTGGATTTGATAGACTTTCTGTTTGAAAAATATAGTTTTGTTTGGAATTTCAAGAGACTTTAATCCTTTGATGTTTGTCTTTAATATGATTGCCTTGTGTAAATAAACCAATGGGCTTTTTTTTTTTTTTCTGGGTCCAACTACTGATACTTTGGTCTATAGGCAATAGTACCCAATAAATCTTCAGTCAGTTTTATCTGTGTTAATACATCTAAGCCCTGAAAAAAAAACACCAACAAAGCAAAACAGAATAATTTGGAACTTAAATAGAACTAGAAGAAAATTTGGTAAAAATGTTTCATTGAGTACTGATGAGGGCATACAAATAAAACTCTACATGTTCTAATCATAAATAGATCAGTTGCATCTCAAAGATATTGTGATCCAATACAATTAAAAATAAAACAAACTCCTTTTGAGAAATTAGTTTTAGATGAGAAGATCCTGTAGTAAGTAAAAATCTATAACCAATTTTGGTCTGAGATAATCCAGAAATCATTTATATTTCATGATTGGTTTAGGGATACTTAGTGTCTTAACAAGAGATATGCCTTCTGAATTGTTTGCCTAAGGCAGATATTAAAATTAATCATCATTCCCTGACCATCAGTGAAAGAATTGCAAGGAGAATGAGCAAGAAGAGCACAAGGCTGCTGCTGAATGACTGGTGACAGATCATCTAGAAGCTGACTGATCCACAAATACAAATTTAATGAGTCAACCATATAAGTGTTATCTGAGAGCCTATAAAACTCGGGTTCTTCTCACAGAATAATAGAAAGATTCCCAGATATGCATCAAGTGTGCTTATTTTCCAATAGAGATCCCAAGCTAAACCATATCCTTATTCTTACTGTTGAGAATCTTTCCTCCTTTTCACTTTAATTCAGGCCCTGAATGTTGGCACCACAATTTTGGTATTAAAACATCTCCTAATTATGTCACAAGCTTTTCTGTGGCAACCGTTACCTGTTAGGCACATTTTAATGCTAACTCCTGTATGTCACTCCAGTCTTCTTTTTGTTATAATAGCCTATCAGAAAAATGTTCAAGTTTGATAGCTAATTTTCAGAAGGAATACCATCTTCTACCTGTAGACTCCATATTAAGGATGATTCCCTGAAGAGTGAAAAACTTCCAGAAGCCAAATATAGTATAATGTTATACACCATTACTCATATTGGAAACACAGTTACTTTACTTCTTATTTAAGTTTCTATCATGTTCCATAAAAACTAATAAATTTTATAGGAAACCATTAATTATATTCATTTATAATTGAGTTGTTAAATCTTTAACATGAACCTGTATTTTTTTTCTCAATAAAAAGCCTCATAGGATTCACTAACCTTTCTCACATCTGTGTTATAATGAGGGCAGATCTCAGGAGAGTAATTATCAGTGGCCTGGCTTCCATTTGAATGTGTAATGCACATCTTAATTTTTGCTAAGTCTAATTTGCATTGTTGAGCTTTTTTCATTTTATCCTCCATAACTTTAGGTATGGTTCCCCATCTGAGTAGCCATAAACGAGAACCTGGCAGATTAACTTAAAGGATCATATGGTTTCTGTCATCACAGCCTACAAGGCTTTGCCTGATTTGGCTTTTGCTTAATGTTTCAGCATCTTCTTATACTGCCTTCTTTTAGTTTTCTACTCCCTGCTACCATATCCTACTCTCGAGTCGTAGGACGAGTGAACTCTTTACTGCTTTAGTTACTTTTCACTAGCTCTTTCCTCTAAATGATAATCTTCTCACCAACTGTTCTCATGTCAAGTTCACTATCATCCTTGATAGTTTCATGGGCACTTTTTGTGAGAGACCATTCTGTTTACTCCACCTGAATAATTCCGTCTTTGCGCTCCCTATCATTAACCTATTTGTGTTCTTTTGACACTGTTAAGGGTCTGTGGTTATCTTTCCATTTTGTTTGTCTTTTTTTCTCTACTCATTTTCTCAGTTAGATGCTGTCAGCATCCAAGCACTCCAGTACAAGTGACTCAGCAGGAATGTGAGGTTTGGGAGAATAGTCTTAGCAACCCTGTGTGTTTTGGAATCATGGGTAGTGGATTTGATCTAAAACTAAAGGGCAAAGGATAAACCAGATGATAATGCAGGCATGGCTACTCAGTGCCTGTTTAACCCCCCCCTACAGCTTGTAGGCAAGTTTCACGGGTCAGAGGATGACTGTCTTTTTATTCTGACAAGCCAGAGGACCTCATTATCTTCAATTCTCTCCCATCGAGTGGATCAAAATGATGGGATTCCAAATACTGAGTGTCTGTATATAGAGCCTAAGATATTCTAAGAAAGGCAATGCCAAAGAATGCTCAAATTACTGCACTATTGCACTCATCTCACAAGCTAGTAAAGTATTGCTCAAAATTCTCCAAGCCAGGCTTCAGCAATATGTGAACTGTGAACTTCCAAATGTTCAAGCTGGCTTTAGAAAAGGCAGAGGAACCAGAGATCAAANACTGATTGGTTTAAAAATTATGTAATCATTTATAAAAGAAGGAGTTTCTAATTATACTGTCCCGATATACTTGGAATCTGTCACCAAAACAGGAAAGACTATAATAGATCCAAATATGTTTGGGGGAGGAACTCAAACTTAGTGGTAAAAATATGAAGCCTTATTATGGAATCTTGAAATCAAATCCATGTTATCAGTGCCAGCATATAAAATGAACAGCAATTCAATCATCATGTAATTCAAATTAGTATTTTCACATTTTTATGTCAGATTCCATATAGAGGATGATATAAAAAATGAGATGGCTTCAACCATCTACAAACTCCCCTGTTCATTTATTCATTCAGTCAAAATTGACTGAGCACTTTATGTGAACCTCTCGGCTAGAGGGAGAAAGTCCAATAACTGTAATCCCTGACTGATTATCATACCTTTTAAAACACACATGGGTAAAGAAAATGAGAGTTGGACCATCAAATCTGTAATGTCCATCAAAAAAAAGCAAATATCTGCCCAAAGAAGTAGAGTTGAAGTGAATCAAATAAAGGACAGAGAGTTTTAATCTCTCTCTCAATCATTTTTTCCTTTATGCATTAGGTTTAGGTATAAGCGTTCAACATCAGTCATTTAAATACAATGGAACTGCATAGGAATGACCCTATATATGGAGGTCTTGGAGATTCTGAATAGTTTGGTAGTTTATCATCGTGGCCTTAGGGAGTCTCCGCCTCTCCCTGACACAGCACACACTGGGCTGTCTGGGGACTCCTACTGCGCACTTTTCTACACACGTGTCTCCATACCGCACTGGCTCTGCATTACATATTTTTACAACCTGGGAGAGAAAAGAAAATGCAAAAGAGTGAAATCCTTAGCTATGCTTAGCTCTCACTTGACTGTGGGCTTTAGAATAGTTATTTTTTTCTCACTTTGCCACAGTTGTCTGTAGCAAATCTTCTGTAATACTACTAGTATCAAATTAATAATACGAGGTAACCATTTACTGCATACTTATATATCCTAATCCCTGTGTTTTGCACATTAACATACACCATTTTATTTAATACTGCATAGGCAGTAAGGTGAAATGAAAAGATGTTTGCTCCTTGGAAGAAAAGCTATGACAAACCTAGAAAGCATATTAAAAAACAGAGACATTACTTTGCCAACAAAGGTCTATATAGTCAAAGCTATGGTTTTTCCAGTGGTCACGTATGAATATGAGAGCTGGACCATAAAGAATGCTGAGCACTGAAGAATTGATGCTTTTGAACTGTGGTGTGGGAGAAGACTCTTGAGAGTCCCTTGAACTGCAAGGAGATCAAACCAGTCAATCCTAAAGGAAATCAACCCTGAATATTCATTGGAGGGACTAATGCTCAAGCTGAAGCTCCAATACTTTGGCCACCTGACACAAAGAGCTGACTCATTGGAAAAGACCTTGATGCTGGTAAAGATTGAAGGCAGAAGGCGAAGGTGATGACAGAGAATGAGATGGTTGGATGGTATCACAAAATCAATGAACAAGAGTTTGAGCAAACTCCAGGAGATGGTGATGGAGAGCCTGGTGTGCTGCAGTCCATGGGGTTACAAAGAGTTAGACATGACTGAGTGACTAAGCAACAAAAACAGTAGGCAGTGAGGTAAGATGGATTATCATCATTTTCCAGATAAGGAAACCTAGGACTCTAAGAGAAGTTAGGCAATTTGCCTAAAGTAGCATACATAATATTTAGTAGAAATTAGAAGTAAAATTCAAGTCCAAGTTTTGTGCTTCCTTTGCCTAGAATTGACCTCCATTTCTGACATAGCTTTCCTTATTTTTTGCCAGCTCAGCAGTCTTAATAATCTAGTGCCATCACCAGAAGGAAGTGAGAGTTTCACATCAATGTCTCAATGAGTCCATATGAGGTCTGCCCACTCCCTTCCCTTCAGGTCCCATTCCCTGTTCAGGTAACCCCTGTTTCGATCTTACTTTGTAACTCTTCTAGTTTTCTACCTTTTGGGTTGATGCCTTTGGTGAACTCTGGTTAGAAAGATGATGGTTCTTCTCAAGGCTCTGTATTTTGTGGGGTATTTAGCTGTACAGCCCAATGGCCATCCTGACTAGCTCTGCTCATATCCTGAGTACTTGTAACCTACCTTCTTGAATCTTTTAACTTCACCTCTTTTGTCTTATTTCCCTTTAGTTGGCTTCTTCTCAATTCAGGCTTAAGGAGAAACTCAGTTCCATAGGGAATGCTTTTTAGGCAGAACATCAAGTGGAAATGTCATCTGAGTAAGGACCTAAAAAACAGACCAGAAGAAATGCATACTTACTGACATTCTTGGTTTTAAAATTGATGCAATATTATGCATAAATTATATAAATGAATAATAAATTCCATAAATTAATGGGCTTTGATGTAAGGTTCCTAATATTTATCTACTCTTTGAGAAAATTACTCCAACAGCTGAATTGTTAATTGTGTTTATTGGCTGGAAGTAGTGGTCTCTAGGGCTACCCAGGTGGTACTACTGGTAAAGAACCCACGTGCCAATGCAGGAGACAGAAGAGATGAAGGTTCGATCCCTGGCTCGGGAAGACCCCTTGGAGGAAGGCATGGCAACCCACTCAAGTATTCTTGCCTGGAGAATCCCATGGAGAGAGAAGCCTGGTGGGCTACAGTCCATAGGGTTGCAAAGAGTTGGAGATGACTAAAGCGACTTAGAACAGCACAACAGTCTCTATATTAAGAGATATGTTCCTGCCACACAGCTGGGTTCCTGGTAGAGAATCACAGAGTTTTTGTTTAATTGAAGAGTGAATGAGTGCACAGATGCCCCAGAACTCATTTAATGGGCTTCCCTGTTTTGTAGATGGTGTAGCATCAATTTGAGCATTAAAATTGGAGAGATATTTTTAAAGGATTAAAAAAATCAGTTAAATATGTCACTTCTTATCTAATAAACTATGTTTGCAATAAGCATTCACTTTCCACTACTGAAATAAAAAAAAATCTTGTGATTATATATACATAAATATATATATATAAAGATACTTACAATATAGTCAGTACTCTGTTTTGTGTATAATTTTATTAATTGCAGTGTTCTCAGTTTGTCTCCTCAGAGTAAAAGCATAAGAGTCGGTGATTGAATTTAATTCATAATTTAACCAATTCAGTGCTTTGTACATAGAAAAGATTGATGCATTATTTTGAGTACTGGTAATTCCATTTTGCAAAGAAATCTTTAGTTGGCCTGTTTGATGGACTTTTGAAAGTTGCCTCTGGAAAAAAAAGAAAATAACTGGGAAGATTCTAAGTGATACTGCTGTACATTGCCTAATTAATTTCCTCCGATGACTTCCCATTCTTTCCATTGAGAACAGCGCCCCCTCTGTCAGCCTCACACCCCCCACATTACTGCTTATTACAGTTGTGTAACTGCTGGGAAACTGCGTTCTCTAAAATGCCTTTCCCCGTGGCTTAAAGATTTTTTAAAATAAATAAATACAGTTTATGTTGGGCATCTACCACTTGAAGGGCTAATGATTATTGACTAGCCTCCAGCAGGCATCACGGAGTCTTGCCTCAGGCCCTTCCAACTAGCCCCCAAACATGCCGAATGTTAACACATGTTTCTGGATTCTGGCTGGGATTGGACACAAACAAGGCAGTCAGAATGGACCATTTAGTGTACAAGTCAAGATGACAGATCTCTGCTTAATACAAGGAAGAGAAAAATTCGTATCTTATTGAAAACGGCAGAAAAGCCCCGGGTGCTTTCACTTTGTGATTTTGCAGCAAAAAAGTGGGTTGTGTCAATATAAGTCTATGTCACCAGCTCACAGCTGCCACACTGAATTGACCCTGTTCATGGCAGACATAAAGGCCTTCCATTTCCAAATTCTCTCTAATGCTCATCTGTGAATGGGAGCAGAATGTGGAAAAAAGCCAACAAGTCTCCTTAGCTATAGTAGAAGAAGAGAGACAGAATTGCCTTAATACAGCGCAGCAATCTGTGGTGTGATTTCTACCATCGGGCAGCCAAACCAAGAATATTCTATTGCTTAAAGTCTTTGAAGGAGAATGCTTTGACAACACCAGATTATGCTCTGCAAATCATGAGCCAGAAAATATTTTGTACGCTTCTAGATTTTTTAAATGGCACAAGGCTAGGTTAAATAGCACAGCCCTGTCTTTCTGAAATGGGTGGCTAAACAGCCTTTCTCAAATGAGATGCTGCAGAATGTATGTGAAATGTCAATAAGAATTTTTACACAGAGTTTCCCCATTATCAAAATATTTTGGAAAAGGTTCGCTTGATCAGTTAAAGTGATTTTTCACTTTAGGACATTTCAGGAATTTTGGGTCAAACCTGTAAATCGCTAAAAAAGATACGTACATTTCATAGCTTGTTTGAATGTGGAAACTTTTTCTGAAGAAGGAGTATAAAGTGTTCTATGGACCACTGCATAGAAATGCTGGACTGTAAGAAGCAGCAGCATTGAAATGCCATCATATATTATGCTAGTCTTTACTGTGCTTTGCCAAATTAAAGTTCATCCCATCACCCCAGTATTTTAAGTTAATATGTTCATTTCAGCAAAAATCAATCAACTACATGTAAGTAATTATATCAAAATTGTAGCATATAATCAAAGAAAATAACAAGATATGCTGTCTGCTATGTAGAGCTAATGATCTGATGATATTGTGAAACACTGAGTACTTTTGGAATAAAACTAATATTCTCCAGGTTATATTCTGGTTTTAATTATTCTTATTATTTTTGGAATAACATAACCATAAAATAATTGAAAGGGAAAAATCTTATCAGTTTGAGAGAACACTTATTCTGTCATCCTTCTTGCAGACAGCACTATCTGTAAACCATCTCAAATATTTATTGTTTATGAAACACTGGATTGAGCTTTTTTTCTTTAGGTAGTGTAGAATTCAGCTTCTCTTACAGGTGGATCTTTAAAATTTGTCCAGTGTTTTGTTTGGTGAGGAGTAGGAAAGAAAGATATGTGTTCAAAATCGACTAATAGTTCATATTAAAATGAATTTTCAGTTTGTCATAATGGGCTTTCCAATTGTACACAAAGCTTTNCTTCTCTTACAGGTGGATCTTTAAAATTTTTCCAGTGTTTTGTTTGGTGAGGAGTAGGAAAGAAAGATATGTGTTCAAAATTGACTAATAGTTCATATTAAAATGAATTTTCAGTTTGTCATAATGGGCTTTCCAATTGTACACAAAGCTTTAAAAATAAAGGTGCTTATCTCAATTTCCATTGAATCATATACACACACTGCCTAGTTGCAGGACCCATGGATTCAGATCCTAATTAACCACAGTCCAATTCCAACTTGAAATGTACTGTGATTCAAATACATTTGCCTCATTTCTTAATTTGATTCAGATATTGACAGATGACTTTAAAAGACAAAAGAGTAAGTCTTTACTGTGCTGTTGAAATAGAAAAATCAACAACACACAAAACAGGCAACAGAGACACTGTTTCTAAATATATTTTTAGTAGAATTATTATAAATTATGACTAAAGAAATACTGTACTTGGCAATTCTAATTAAAAAAGATTTTAGAACAGTCTTTTTATTCTACTGTTTCTTCTTATAGTCAAAAGTTGCTTTTATCAGTTTGATTACTAATAGTATGCACCAAAGTTGGCTTACAGTTGTTGGCTTACAGTTTTTTGTTCAAAAAGGGAAAACTGCCATCAAAAAATGGACATTTGCCATCATTAAACACATTTGTTAGAGCTATAAAGAAAGATAAGCCAAAAATATTCCTTTGTTCACTTGGTAATTTGACAGTTCTTGACAGACTTACTGTATGCCAGGAACTGTATTATATATCATAGGTATCCGTAGGAATGTGTGTGAAAGTGTTAGTTACTCAGTCATGTCCAACTCTTTGTGATTCTATGGACTGTAGCCCACAAGGCTTCTCTGTCCATGGAATTCTCCAGGCAACGATACTGGAGTGGGTAGCCATTCCCTTTTCCAGGGGATCTTCCAGATCTAGGGATTGAATCTGGGCCTCCTGCATTGCAGGCAGATTCTTTACCATCTGAGCCAAGTAGGAATAAAAACAATTCTTGAGGTTGGATTATTCACAAATATTAGAATAGTGGAACATTGCTAGATTAAATGTGTGTGTGCACTCAGTTCCACAGAGATTTCCGATCTGGCTAGTGTCAAGGAGTTAAAGGTCACTGAATTTATATGTTCTTAGAAGCAGTGTCATAATATCTTCATTAACTTTTGTTGTTTAGTTGTTAAATCGTTGCTAAAACTCTTTGCATCCCCATGGACTGCTGCACACCCAGGCTCCTCTGTCCTGCACTATCTCCCAGAGTTTGCTCAAATTTCACATCCATTGAGTCAGGGATGCTATCTAACCCTCTCATTCTCTGCTGCCCTCTTCTCTTTCCCAGCATCAGGGTCTTTTCTGGTGAGTCAGCTCTTTTCATCAGGGGCTAAAGTATTAGAGCTTCGGCATCAAACCTTCCAACGAATATTTGAGGTTGCTTTCCTTTAGGATTGACTGGTTTGATCTTGCAGTTCAAGGGGACTCTCAAGAGTCTTCTCCAGCACCACAACGCAAAAGTAACAATTCTTCTGTGCTCGGCCTTCTTTATGATCCACCTCTTGTATCAATATATGACTACTGGAAAAATCATAGCCTTGACTTATAGGGACCTTTGTTGGCAAAGTGACATCTCTGCTTTTTAATATGCTTTCTAGGTTTGTCATATCTTTCTTTCCAAGAAGCAAGTGTCTCTTAATTTCATGACTACAGTCACCATCTGCCTGCAGTGCAGGGGACGCAGGATTGATCCTTGGGACAGGAACATCCCCTGGAGGAGGCATGGCAACCCACTCCAGTATTCTTGCCTCTGGAGAATCCCATGGACAGAAGAGCCTGGCGGGCTGCAGTCCATGAGGTCACAAAGAGTTGAACACAACTGAGCGACTAAGCACAAGCACAATTACTGCTGAAAGTCAAGAAAGTTTATTATCTTATTGATTAAAAAATTTGAATGAGGCTTGAAGCTTCTAATTCAATTCAGAGAATGGAAAGAAATATTATGTTGTAAAATAAAACAGGAAATTGACATGTGATACAGTATTACTAACTAAAGCACAGGTTTTGTTCAAATCTTACAAAATTTTCTGCTAGTGTCCGTTATTTGTTCTCATACCTTATTCAAGACTCCACATTGTATTTAATTGCATTGAGCAGCTCCAGTTGCATGGAACAAATTCTGGTAAATTCTCTTTGCACTTTGATTATATTATTAATATTTTTTAATTTTCCTTGTTATGGCTTCTTAGATACACCCCTCATTTAAAAGCAGACATTTAATTTCCAACTACATGGGATTTTTAAAGGTATCTTTGATATTAATTTCTCATTTAAATGCATTCTTCTCTGCAGTCACTCTTTGTGTTTTTCCAGACTTCTAACTTTATTGAGGCTTTCAATGCCTTAGTCAAAGATCTCCCATGGTAACTGTCATACTGCGCTTGAAAATATATGGGTTATTTTCAAATATCTTTTGATATTGATCTGTAACAATTCCACAGTGATAAGAGCAGAGACTGCATTATTTCAGTACCTTGAAACCATGAAATTTCTGCGCCTGGTCTTTTGTCTCTGGATATGCTCCAGTGTCTCCTAGTTTATAATCAATGAGAATTTGAATAGAATTTGTATTCCATTGTTATATGAAAATTGTATAAGTCTTAATTATGTTGAATTGGTTCATAACGCTTTTCAGGTCCACTATAATCTTCTACTTCTCTGTACATTCATTCAATTAATTTCTGATATGTTAATATTGAAACTTTAACTGAAACTGTTAATTTATCTACTTAAAACAAACAACTTTAATATGTAGTGGAGCTATATGTAACATTTTTCTATGTTTTCCAAGTCTCCTGTAACTGTGTTATCATTTCGATAATTTAAAAGATAAAAAAAGAAAGATAACT
>SJYW01039106.1:30134-54478 GCA_006410735.1 Raphicerus campestris
AGAGATTTCCGATCTGGCTAGTGTCAAGGAGTTAAAGGTCACTGAATTTATATGTTCTTAGAAGCAGTGTCATAATATCTTCATTAACTTTTGTTGTTTAGTTGTTAAATCGTTGCTAAAACTCTTTGCATCCCCATGGACTGCTGCACACCCAGGCTCCTCTGTCCTGCACTATCTCCCAGAGTTTGCTCAAATTTCACATCCATTGAGTCAGGGATGCTATCTAACCCTGTCATTCTCTGCTGCCCTCTTCTCTTTCCCAGCATCAGGGTCTTTTCTGGTGAGTCAGCTCTTTGCATCAGGGGCTAAAGTATTGGAGCTTCGGCATCAAACCTTCCAATGAATATTTGAGGTTGCTTTCCTTTAGGATTGACTGGTTTGATCTTGCAGTTCAAGGGGACTCTCAAGAGTCTTCTCCAGCACCACAACGCAAAAGTAACAATTCTTCTGTGCTCGGCCTTCTTTATGATCCACCTCTTGTATCAATATATGACTACTGGAAAAATCATAGCCTTGACTTATAGGGACCTTTGTTGGCAAAGTGACATCTCTGCTTTTTAATATGCTTTCTAGGTTTGTCATATCTTTCTTTCCAAGAAGCAAGTGTCTCTTAATTTCATGACTACAGTCACCATCTGCCTGCAGTGCAGGGGACGCAGGATTGATCCTTGGGACAGGAACATCCCCTGGAGGAGGCATGGCAACCCACTCCAGTATTCTTGCCTCTGGAGAATCCCATGGACAGAAGAGCCTGGCGGGCTGCAGTCCATGAGGTCACAAAGAGTTGAACACAACTGAGCGACTAAGCACAAGCACAATTACTGCTGAAAGTCAAGAAAGTTTATTATCTTATTGATTAAAAAATTTGAATGAGGCTTGAAACTTCTAATTCAATTCAGAGAATGGAAAGAAATATTATGTTGTAAAATAAAACAGGAAATTGACATGTGATACAGTATTACTAACTAAAGCACAGGTTTTGTTCAAATCTTACAAAATTTTCTGCTAGTGTCCGTTATTTGTTCTCATACCTTATTCAAGACTCCACATTGTATTTAATTGCATTGAGCAGCTCCAGTTGCATGGAACAAATTCTGGTAAATTCTCTTTGCACTTTGATTATATTATTAATATTTTCTAATTTTCCTTGTTATGGCTTCTTAGATACACCCCTCATTTAAAAGCAGACATTTAATTTCCAACTACATGGGATTTTTAAAGGTATCTTTGATATTAATTTCTCATTTAAATGCATTCTTCTCTGCAGTCACTCTTTGTGTTTTTCCAGACTTCTAACTTTATTGAGGCTTTCAATGCCTTAGTCAAAGATCTCCCATGGTAACTGTCATACTGCGCTTGAAAATATATGGGTTATTTTCAAATATCTTTTGATATTGATCTGTAACAATTCCACAGTGATAAGAGCAGAGACTGCATTATTTCAGTACCTTGAAACCATGAAATTTCTGCGCCTGGTCTTTTGTCTCTGGATATGCTCCAGTGTCTCCTAGTTTATAATCAATGAGAACTTGAATAGAATTTGTATTCCATTGTTATATGAAAATTGTATAAGTCTTAATTATGTTGAATTGGTTCATAATGCTTTTCAGGTCCACTATAATCTTCTACTTCTCTGTACATTCATTCAATTAATTTCTGATATGTTAATATTGAAACTTTAACTGAAACTGTTAATTTATCTACTTAAAACAAACAACTTTAATATGTAGTGGAGCTATATGTAACATTTTTCTATGTTTTCCAAGTCTCCTGTAACTGTGTTATCATTTCGATAATTTAAAAGATAAAAAAAGAAAGATAACTCAAAAAAACAAAAAAAAAAACAGATAAAAATAATACTATAAAGTAAGCATGTGGCAACAAAGCTTTAAAGGTCTATTATAAAGAAATGACACTAAAAAGTATCCACAAGAGGAAATGCATAGAACTAGAAAAGGTAAGAAAATAAGAAAATTAGTGTAATGAGCTCTATAATTACTGTGCTTCCTTCTTTCTGCTATTTTAAAAGGTGTACAATTATATAAAGTAATAATAAGAGTTTGTTTTTGAATTCTAAACAAATATAGATACAATATGTATAATAATAATAGCATTTTAAAAAGGAGAAGCTTTGTTGTTAATATATGAGTAAAATTTCTAAGTCTCTCTGGAGTTAAATTATTATAAATATGAAGTAGTGTGATAAGTGGATAAACATTTTAAGCCCTTAGAGCAACCGCTAAGAAACTAACTCNATAATAATAATAGCATTTTAAAAAGGAGAAGCTTTGTTGTTAATATATGAGTAAAATTTCTAAGTCTCTCTGGAATTAAATTAGTATAAATATGAAGTAGTGTGATAAGTGGATAAACATTTTAAGCCCTTAGAGCAACCACTAAGAAACTAACTCAAAAATAAATATAGTTTAAAGCCAGTTGGTAAATATAATTTTACATTAGCAAATATTCACATAATGCAAAGCAAAAGCATAAAAGAGGCACATTTTGATGTCTTTTTATAATCTGATATATAGAAATAAAAGGAAAATGGTAGTGGTATATATTAACATATAAATAATATTAGCTATAAGTGGATTAAACAATCTGATTAAAAAACACTAACATTGATTAAAAAATCAAGATCCAACTATAATTCTGTCTAGAAGAGACAAATTCTAGATTCAAACACAGAAATAGGATGAGAATAAAANTAAATATAATTTTACATTAGCAAGTATTCACATAATGCAAAACAAAAGCATAAAAGAGGCACATTTTGATGTCTTTTTATAATCTGATATATAGAAATAAAAGGAAAATGGTAGTGGCATATATTAACATATAAATAATATTAGCTATAAGTGGATTAAACAATCTGATTAAAAAGCACTAACGTTGATTTAAAAATCAAGATCCAACTATAATTCTGTCTAGAAGAGACAAATTCTAGATTCAAACATAGAAATAGGATGAGAATAAAAGAATGCAAAAAAATATGCCATGCAAGCAGCCACAGAAGTTTGTTGCTGTTGTTCCGTGGCTGAGTTGTGTCTGACTCTTTGACTCTTTGTGACCCCATGGACCGCGACACAATAAGCTCCTCTGCCCTCCGTTGCCTCTGGGAATTTGCTCAAATTCNCCCCTTAGACTATACAGTCCATGGAATTCTCCAGGCAAGAATACTGGAGTGGGTAGCCGTTCCCTTCTCCAGGGATCTTCCCAACATAGGAATCGAACTCAGGTCTCCTACATTGTAGGTGGATTCTTTACCAGCTGAGCCAGCAAAGCCCAAGAATACTATAGTGGGTAGCCTAACCCTTCTCCAGGGGATCTTCATGACCCGTGAATTGAACCAGGGTCTCCTGCATTGCAGGCAGATTCTTTACCAGCTGAGCTACTTGTTGGGAATATTATTTAATATATGAAGGTTAGTTTCTTGAATTGTAATAGATATGCATCTGTCAACTTACCTAGTTTAGGCAAAATGATTCTTTAGATTTGTTGAATCTTATTTGTTCAACAAGTATACTGAGAATTTCCATTGCAATGAGTGTGGATTGTAGATAAACCAAAAAATGAGGCAGGGAAGCCCATGCTGAATTTACAGTACTCAGTGAATTTATGGTCTAATATTGGCATAAATATGTTGCATCGAGTGCAAGATTCTACTTCAAATGCTATATTTAGAAGGCTTCTAAAACAGAGTCCAGAGTCAGGGGAAAAAATTCTGTGATAAAGTAGCAATACCAGTCAAAAATAAACATACAAACAGGAGTGGCAGCAGGCATGACCTATGTTTGCTGTTCCTCATCTAATCTTTAAAATTGTATGCCCTCACTACATGTTTCTAAAGATAGGCCAATAAATTCTTTGTAATACTGGATTGAGAGAAATAGAACAAACATGTTGGAAAAGAAAGAACTTTTTTTTTTATAATAATAGCTAAGTATATCAGCTATTGATAAACATATGTTAGCATTTACCTATTCATTCTGTTGGAGAAAACTAGATAACTCTTTAAGTGTTTTGCCCTCCAGGCTTACATTAAAAGTTAATTATCACCACGTGGGACAGGCCTCTTGAGGCCATCACAGCCCTGAACTAGTATCAGCAAAATGTGCACCTCACATTAGCTCCTGAGTTGCCAACCTCTCACAATAGAATGCTTTCTCCTTGAGTGAATGTTTACATGTTAAAAAAACCCACACCACTTTCTGTCTGAGTATTAAGGTGAAGAAGGGTGACTTCTACCTGAAGAAGAATAAAATTTAAGGACAATGCAGCAAAGAAGAGATGCCATGCTGTAGGGCTGTCATTAGCTGCACCCAATTACCCAGAATTTATTCTGCGTGCAGTTGAATGTGTGTGGCCGTCTGTCTGTCTTTGCCTCTCTGATGTAAATAAGTTTCTTCATCTTGGCTTTTTGTGAAATTTGCCATGGATATTTGGGAGTAATCTGGTCTAACATCTTGGCTTTTTGTGAAATTTGCCATGGATATTTGGGAGTAATCTGGTCTAATAGTAGCCAGCAGGAACAAAAGATAGTTTAAGAGGACGTTCAGTAAATGAAATTGTTAGTTGTTCTGTAGTATCCTACTCTTTGCGACCCCATGGACTATAGCCCGCCAGGCCCCTCTATGGAATTCTCCAGGCAAGAATACTGGAGTGGGTGGCTATTCCCCTTCCAGGATATCTTCCTGACCCAGGAATCGAACCCGGGTCACCTGCATTGCAGACAGATTCTTTACCTTCTGAGCCCCCAGGATGTTTTGATTGGCCCTGGATTACCTTTGCCCCTAAATCTCTCTTTGACTGGATTGCAGAAGACCCTCAGTTTTTTTCATCACATTAATTTCTCAGCCCATTAAACAGAAGCAAGTTGTGCATGGATCAATTGTGAGTGGATTTCAAGACCAATCCTAGTCTATGTATCTGAGGTCAAAAATTAAATGTAAAACAGGAGAGACTAAAGTTTGGATTTCTTTGGAGGATACCAAAACTACAACCTTTAATACACTATTATTGTACTTCTTGGAGAAGGAAATGGCAGCCCACTCCAGTATCCTTGCCTGGAGAGCTCCATGGACAGAGGAGCTTGCTGCTGCTGCTGTCACTTCAGTCATGTCCGACTCTGTGTGACCCCATAGGTGGCAGCCCACCAGAGATTCTCTGGGCAAGAACACTGGAGTGGGTTGCCATTTCCTTCTCCAGTGCACGAAAGTGAAAAGTGAAAGTGAAGTCACTCAGTCGTGTCCAACTTCTAGCGACCCCATGGCCTGCAGCCCACCAGGCCCCTCCATCCATGGGATTTTCCAGGCAAGAGTACTGGAGTGGGGTACCATTGCGGGCCACAATTCATGGGATCACAAAGAGTCGGACACAACTGAGCACTAACACTATTGTACTTATAGGTTGGTCTCATTGATTTATCATTTATTTAGGTTTCAGGTTATCTTTTCACTTGTTTATTAGGCTATTCCCTGCCCCCCTCCCCAATTTGACTGTAAATTCCTTGAGGACAGCAGCTTTCTCTTTACAGTTCTTTAGTAGTGTCCATTGCAGTGCTTTATGTTTGGAATAATGCAGAGAATCTGAGTGTCTAGAAATCCTTGGAAATTCATCCATTAATTTGTAATTTTCTGACGTGTGCAATTGCTCTTATCAGAATCTCTGTTTTTCTACACTTCCTGCCAATTGATTTGTTTCTAGGTATCAGTGTCCTCTTTGCCAGTGGTTATAATCACTCTAAAAAAAGATGATTACTGAAATGCATTCATAAAAANACCTAGTTTAGGCAAAATGATTCTTTAGATTTGTTGAATCTTATTTGTTCAACAAGTATACTGAGAATTTCCATTGCAATGAGTGTGGATTGTAGATAAACCAAAAAATGAGGCAGGGAAGCCCATGCTGAATTTACAGTACTCAGTGAATTTATGGTCTAATATTGGCATAAATATGTTGCATCGAGTGCAAGATTCTACTTCAAATGCTATATTTAGAAGGCTTCTAAAACAGAGTCCAGAGTCAGGGGAAAAAATTCTGTGATAAAGTAGCAATACCAGTCAAAAATAAACATACAAACAGGAGTGGCAGCAGGCATGACCTATGTTTGCTGTTCCTCATCTAATCTTTAAAATTGTATGCCCTCACTACATGTTTCTAAAGATAGGCCAATAAATTCTTTGTAATACTGGATTGAGAGAAATAGAACAAACATGTTGGAAAAGAAAGAACTTTTTTTTTATAATAATAGCTAAGTATATCAGCTATTGATAAACATATGTTAGCATTTACCTATTCATTCTGTTGGAGAAAACTAGATAACTCTTTAAGTGTTTTGCCCTCCAGGCTTACATTAAAAGTTAATTATCACCACGTGGGACAGGCCTCTTGAGGCCATCACAGCCCTGAACTAGTATCAGCAAAATGTGCACCTCACATTAGCTCCTGAGTTGCCAACCTCTCACAATAGAATGCTTTCTCCTTGAGTGAATGTTTACATGTTAAAAAAACCCACACCACTTTCTGTCTGAGTATTAAGGTGAAGAAGGGTGACTTCTACCTGAAGAAGAATAAAATTTAAGGACAATGCAGCAAAGAAGAGATGCCATGCTGTAGGGCTGTCATTAGCTGCACCCAATTACCCAGAATTTATTCTGCGTGCAGTTGAATGTGTGTGGCCGTCTGTCTGTCTTTGCCTCTCTGATGTAAATAAGTTTCTTCATCTTGGCTTTTTGTGAAATTTGCCATGGATATTTGGGAGTAATCTGGTCTAACATCTTGGCTTTTTGTGAAATTTGCCATGGATATTTGGGAGTAATCTGGTCTAATAGTAGCCAGCAGGAACAAAAGATAGTTTAAGAGGACGTTCAGTAAATGAAATTGTTAGTTGTTCTGTAGTATCCTACTCTTTGCGACCCCATGGACTATAGCCCGCCAGGCCCCTCTATGGAATTCTCCAGGCAAGAATACTGGAGTGGGTGGCTATTCCCCTTCCAGGATATCTTCCTGACCCAGGAATCGAACCCGGGTCACCTGCATTGCAGACAGATTCTTTACCTTCTGAGCCCCCAGGATGTTTTGATTGGCCCTGGATTACCTTTGCCCCTAAATCTCTCTTTGACTGGATTGCAGAAGACCCTCAGTTTTTTTCATCACATTAATTTCTCAGCCCATTAAACAGAAGCAAGTTGTGCATGGATCAATTGTGAGTGGATTTCAAGACCAATCCTAGTCTATGTATCTGAGGTCAAAAATTAAATGTAAAACAGGAGAGACTAAAGTTTGGATTTCTTTGGAGGATACCAAAACTACAACCTTTAATACACTATTATTGTACTTCTTGGAGAAGGAAATGGCAGCCCACTCCAGTATCCTTGCCTGGAGAGCTCCATGGACAGAGGAGCTTGCTGCTGCTGCTGTCACTTCAGTCATGTCCGACTCTGTGTGACCCCATAGGTGGCAGCCGACCAGAGATTCTCTGGGCAAGAACACTGGAGTGGGTTGCCATTTCCTTCTCCAGTGCACGAAAGTGAAAAGTGAAAGTGAAGTCACTCAGTCGTGTCCAACTTCTAGCGACCCCATGGCCTGCAGCCCACCAGGCCCCTCCATCCATGGGATTTTCCAGGCAAGAGTACTGGAGTGGGGTACCATTGCGGGCCACAATTCATGGGATCACAAAGAGTCGGACACAACTGAGCACTAACACTATTGTACTTATAGGTTGGTCTCATTGATTTATCATTTATTTAGGTTTCAGGTTATCTTTTCACTTGTTTATTAGGCTATTCCCTGCCCCCCTCCCCAATTTGACTGTAAATTCCTTGAGGACAGCAGCTTTCTCTTTACAGTTCTTTAGTAGTGTCCATTGCAGTGCTTTATGTTTGGAATAATGCAGAGAATCTGAGTGTCTAGAAATCCTTGGAAATTCATCCATTAATTTGTAATTTTCTGGCGTGTGCAATTGCTCTTATCAGAATCTCTGTTTTTCTACACTTCCTGCCAATTGATTTGTTTCTAGGTATCAGTGTCCTCTTTGCCAGTGGTTATAATCACTCTAAAAAAAGATGATTACTGAAATGCATTCATAAAAAGTTTTGTTTCTTTGAATTAAAAGTGATGTCTGCCTGGTTTGAAAATACTAGTAATAGTCTTCAGCCAGTGAAGAAAGTTTTCAGACTGAATTTACAGTACTAAACAGCCTGAATTTATATGCTCATGTACCAGTGAAGCAGAATAATATAGCATGTCCTAGTAAGGAAGGAAATATGATCTCACAGCCATTACTTCAACCCTATAAAATACATAATTTCCATATCCCTATTTTCAGTTTTTTTGAATTTTCTTAAGCCTTTATTAGCATATCACATTTAATGAATGCATTTGTTCAATAACAATTGTTAAGGCTATGCAAACATTCTAAGAATGATTCAGTATCTTTTGCCTTAAATCCCATGTGAGTTGAAATCAGGGACCATACATGCTTAACTCACCGGTTTCTTTATCAACTGCATGAAGAGCCTTCATACATGGTTTGGATGAAACAGAAGATACTACATCATCCAGAATGAGGCAAGGGGACTATTAGGGCATTTTAAAGGGAGACATTACATAATTATGGTGGAGAAAAGTGGCAATGATGCTACATATGCAGAGGAAAATGAGATATGAGGAGACAAAGAGGAGAAGAAAATAACTCACACAAGAATTGAATTGGCCCGGTAAAACATCTGAAAATCTACTCCTCTCATCAATGTCAAAAAATACGAAGAGAACAGGTGATCTGAGCATGCTGCTGACAGCCATCCTCACACCCTCTTGGTCTATAAAATACTTCTTTAGCTTCCTTGAACAAAGACACCACAGTGGGCTACACAAGGTGTAGCAAAGGAAAGGAAAGCTGTTCTGTCTCCTCTGTATGCATTAGTCATTTTTTCTTCCTCTGAGTTTGTGTCTTAATTGCCTTGCCTGTCTTATTAGATTGAAAACCCACTGGGTTGGGACCATCGCGACTAAGGTGTGCAGCACTGAGCTTGGCAGGTGATCAGCACTCAATAAATGTCTATTGCTACCATAAACCGATGTATAAATTTCAGAAATAGGCATAATAATGGACCTGACAGATTAATGCCCAGGGCTATTTTTGTACAGCAGCATGGGCTAGCCAAATCAAAATCAGACATCTCGGATTCAATTCTTCTCAGTTTTGCATGTAATTCTCAGCCTTTCACAGTTTTTGTCCTGTGACAGACAGGAAGAAATAAGTCAACTTTTCAACATAATTGAATTAAAAAGCATCTCTCTTTCTTTTTTGGTGGGGGTGGGGGTAGTGGGAGTCTGTTTCTCAAATGCTGTTGACCCATTATGTAGATGGCATTGCTTTTTTATTATTGATAGGGTGGTTTCAAATGCTGCAGCAAATATGATATGTGATATCTATACTCAGCACTTCAAGTCCTCGTCTTTATGGGAGCTCTTCTCTAGGAGCAAGAAACTACTTAAAGAAATCATCTACTTCATACTTAAATGCTTCTTCTGAGGTAACTCAGGGAGAACTTCATCAGTTTTTCTCTTTGGGTAACAAAATGAACATGTGGAGAAACCGAGTGACTTAAGCAAGATCCCCCAGAGAAGCAGCAGTGAGGCCTTAAGCAGAATTCCCCGTAACTAAGAGCTCTTCATAGAGTCAGGGTTGTTTCTGGGGGTCACTGAAGCTTTGTCCAGTTATAATAAAATACAATAAGCTTCACATGCCATTTTCTTTCTTACATGAAATGTCAGTTTTATCTACCTGTGAGAGAAGATTTTTTTCCCCCATCTTTACAAACCTTCCTGTAGCTACAATCTGCTATTAGTTTTCCTTTTTTAGTTAAACATTTATATATTTCGTTGGTTTATGTGTAAAATGTAACCCAAACCAGGTCACCCAAATGCCTAACATGATCATAAAATGATTGGAAAATTGCAATAAATTCTTTTAATAACTGAATTTTTTCTGTGACAGGAAGATTATAAATTATAAAAAAATAAATAATCTGTTTTCAGATCCAGGCTTTTTGAATGTCAGTCCAAGGACCAGCTTTTGACCAGTGAGGGTTAATGAGAGGAAACTGGATATTTAGGNATAAATTCTTTTAATAACTGAATTTTTTCTGTGACAGGAAGATTATAAATTATAAAAAAATAAATAATCTGTTTTCAGATCCAGGCTTTTTGAATGTCAGTCCAAGGACCAGCTTTTGACCAGTGAGGGTTAATGAGAGGAAACTGGATATTTAGGAATGAATGCAAAATTTGATCCCGTGCCTACATAAAAGGAAGAATTTAGGGTTCAGATTTATACTACATAAATGAAGAGGGCTAAAAGAGGAAATGGTTTATATAATTTTATGGACAAAAATGCCTTCGTATTTATTATTAGAGATGTTTCAGGTGTTTCCAGAATATTGCCAGCAAATACATACATTCACACAGAGCTATCCACTAGGACTTGAAATTCTTGGATGGGATGCAAAGGCAAGGGAAATATTACCATGTAAATATTACTTACCTTAAATATATTTATATGAAAGTAAATAAATAAAATTTTTATTAATCATCTTTTTCCAAAAATATTTGAGTGTTTATAGTATATCAGGCTATTAATGAAGCATTATGGTTTTTTTTTCCCCTTATTCTTTCTAGCCTCCCTTTCCCCAAAATAGATTTATGGATGCTTCATGTCTTTTGTTTGAAACAGAGATGGATAATAGAGTTTATAGAGGAAATATGGCAGCTACCCAGAAGGGGGGGAAAAGTGTTCACAAAGATTCTGAAGTTTATGAGCTTGGGTTACTGTGAGAATGGTGGTACCCTTAATAAAAGTAATCAAGTCCCAAGTCAAGAAAATACATAATTTGTAAAGGGGTACTTAATGACTTTAGTTTGGACCAAGATGTGACTATGAAGCCATCAGACAGAGGTTACCTGCCATTTATTGTAGAGAATAGAATTAGAATTTGAAGCAATTTGAACTAATTAGTCCTGATGCCCCAGTTCAGTTATTATCCACCAAAATAGGTTAATTTAATTCAATATTAGTCTATTTTATTTTGTGTGCATAATTGTTGTACATATAAATAAAAATCAAAGTGTTCAATACATCTGGAAGAAATTTTTCCTTGTAGAGGAAAAATGAAATTTTCCTTATAGAGGGAAAATTGAGTTTTTCTGGAGGAAAAATTGAAAGTATTTCTCTGTGGGTAATTGATTAACTGACATTCTACTATGGTCTCAAATCTGGAGTAAGTTTTCACTTAAGATAGGTTAAAGCAGGAGAAATATTCTTTAAAAATTAGAGAAAAACCTGTTTTTGAAATTATATTTATTTATAATGGTGAAATCCATGCAAAACCTTTTTTTTTTTTTTTTTTTTTTTAGTATTTAGAAGCCCTGTGTCCCTAGAAGAATGATTAAATCTTTGTGATTTGGCTTGCTAAAAGAGGTAGCAAGCATGAGGAAAACCAAACCAAACGGTACAGCCCTGCAAAACATTTAGATAGTGGTACTACCATATTTTCAACAGCTTTTCATTGCCTCTGACTAACTTTCCATCACAAATACCTTGTATCTACTGTTTCCAGTCCTTTTTTGGGCATCTCTGGACCTAAGGAATCATAGGTCAGTTGTCATGACTTAGAGGTTATGAGACACATGAATAACTAATGAGAAGTACAGTGTTGTCCTTGGTTCACTCACATTTTTCATTTGTCCAATTTGATTAGAGAGGTTTTCACCTACCCATAAGGCTCACTCTCTGCAAAGGTTTCATGGACTTTCCAAGATCAGAAGTCTTAACCTAAAAGCATCTTCCAATGAGAGTGTATTCTGCTGGAATCAGGAAGACTTGAGCTCTCATCCAAATTATGTCACTCATTAACTGTGTGACTTGGACAATTCACTCAGCCCTTTATAAGCTTCAGTGTCCTATATAAAATCAAGACAACAAACGTACATGAGGTTTGTTATGGGTGTTAAATGAGATAGGCAGAAACTATACTGTTGCATGTAATAAACCGTCAGTACATAGGATATTCATTGCTGTAACTAACCTCTGCTTGTCAGGCAAAATATAAGCCAGATTAGAAAACTAGCACAAAAGAGAACAGGTAATAAGAAGAAGAGAAGTAAAGGATGAGAAATACAATAATTGTTTTAGTCATACTATGTCAGAGTTCCTGCATAAAATTACTTCTTGGTTTCAATGGTCTTTTCTACTTTGCTATCAATAGCTGAACTGCCTGCTCTTGCTCCTTTTTGCCTGTGACCTTCAGTGGGTCACTTTAGGCACACTTTTAGTTTTGAAATTCTGTAAATTAATACAATGTTTTTTCCAATTCTGGAATTTGAATTAGTGTATCTTGTTCTCTTTGTAATCTTTCTAAAATTCAGTTTGGGGATTATATGCTGCACTAAAGCCCAAGCAGACTCTGTGGTATATGTTGAGTATGAAAGATCCTCCAGCCTTTCGTTTTTTTGGCATCCCCTCCCTCCACTGATCCTATTTTTCTACCATCCCAGGATACCATCACTTCATGGTGTTTTTACCATAGGTCTTTGTATGTATTGCTTCTTAATCTGGATGTTTCTTGGGTTTGTCAAAAATTCTGCTTTTTTGCCTTACCTAATCCAATAAAATGAAATAAATTGTTATTCCTCACTTTGTATCACTGCAGAGCTTTCTATAGAGCCCTAATTATTGTATCAATCATATCATATTGCAGTTCTTTATTAGATCACTCATTTACTAAGCTTATGACCTGCATGAAGAAACTTAGTTTCAGGGTCAAGAAGAAACAAAGGTAAATAAAACATATCCAGAAATCAACTGTATCTGCTTGTCATTAATTGCTACTCAATTAATGTTTGGCAAATTAATTATCTATCCTCAAATGCTTTGAAGGCGCCTTGGTATTACTAATATCGCAGATTCCCTGTGATAATCTCAAGTGATCTGCTTAATCAACATTCATTAAATGTTTGGAGTAACTTTTGAATTTTAAAAAGGTTTTGCTGTTTTAAAATTAATCTGTTCATAAGTCTAGACTGTTATAGTGCAAGCAATGTCTAATGAGATGTCCTTTAGCTATCCCTGTTATGACCAAATAACAATAGCTAACTGAAAATGAACATTTCTTATCATCCAAGCACTTGGTCAAGGTGTGTATCATTAAATTCTCTCAACAAACCCACAATGTGGTTACCATGTTTATTCCCATTGAATAGTAGTGAAAGGCATATAGAATTTAACTTGCTCAAAGTCACATACACAGTTGGTGATTGGTGGAGCTAAGATCTAAACTTAGAAAATCTGTTGATGAACACTCTTAACCACTGTGTTATATTATTACTAAAGTAAACCAGACTATAGTAACCCAAGTAAGGAGCACTCTAAACAGCTTTGTAGCCGGTTACCATTAACACGGCACCTTTTCTTCCCCTAACCCAACCAAGAAATCTCTCCCCATATTTTATAGACTATCATCTCCCACATTCTTCAATATGTTTATCCAAAAGACTCCCAGAATCTAAGCTGTGTGTTTTGCATATGCAAATTGTCCAGTATTTCAGCCAGCATGCTTTAAATTATTTGCTTCAGTGTTTGTTGCTGTCTTTAAAAATTAGCACCAAAATGATGATTATATTCATTGCCACCAGCTAAAAAGCATTGGACTCCTACAGTGCAGCTTGAGGGATTTTGTAGGTTTTCTTTTTTTCCCCATTAATATTTAAGCTTATGTTAAGGCAGACAAAACTGAATACATAACAAATAACCATCAAGGTTATCTTTTATGGGTCAAACATAATGACTCTCAATTATTAAAATTCACTGCAAATTGAAGGCAGTGATTTTTACTATGAATATTTTGCAAGTTCTTCCTCAAGCTTGTTGGTTTTCCAATTTTAATAAACTAAACTTAGAGTATTATCTAGTCATTGGATAGAGTTAGATGTTAGCTTTTCTATTTCTTAAAGGTCTCTAATCCCTTATGTTAATAGCAAATAACCTCTAGGCTGCAATAAGAGCATTTGTGGGTCAAAATGAGTTAAAAGCAGCAAGTCCTGGGTTTTAAGGAGTGTGGTTAGAGTCTTTGACCCTGAGGGGGAAGTCCAGGGATCCCTGGGACCACTTGAGCACAATCAAGGTTAAACTAAACTGATACCTGGTCCTAGGGTATCTCAAACCCCCACCACCCTTTGGGAACCCCACTGTGGAAGATCTGACTCTGAAACATGCTAGAGTTTCCTAATATGTGACACAGACCCTACCTCTGCCTTCCCAGCTCCAGGATCCTTCCTTTTTGGTCTCACATTCTTTTGTTGTTGTTAATTAGTGAAGGTAAAGTTGCTCAGTTGTGTCCGACCCTTTGTGACCTCGTGGACTGTAACCTACTAGGCTTCTCCGTCCATGGGATTCTCCAGGCAAGAATACTGGAGTGGACTGCCATTTCCTTCTCCATGTTAATTAGTAACTATTTTTAAAAAGCCTTTTATTGAATTTTTGTTACAGTATTGCTTCTGTTTTTTGTTTAGTTTTTTTTTGGCCCCAAGGCAGGTGAGATCCTAGCTCCCTGACCAGGGATGGAACCCACACCCCCTGCATTGGGAGGCAAAGTCTTAACCACTGGACCACCAAGGAAGTCCCTACTCTCACATTCTTTCTCTTTCTTGTTTCTGACAACTCTCACAGGCTCTCTGTCATCTTCTGATTTATTTGAGACAGACTGATCTTCTCCCCTGAAGACAAAGGCAGGTGGTATTGTCTATGAGTTGGCTCCCCCACACAAGCCTGTTTACCCTTCTTAATAAATTCTATTCCCTTTGATACTCTGGGTCTGAACTCTGAACACTGAGGCTCTTTCTCCGTCTCTCCCAACCTCAGAGCTCTTATTTCTTTATGTGGAACTTTATTCCCTGATTTCCTGCTCCACAGCCAGCCCTTGCAGCATACATCTTCAGCCTGCCAGAATAATGAGAGATATTAAGCATGGAAAGATGGGCTTGTAGACCAGTGGCTGGGACGTAGGATCACCTGAACCTGAACTTTCCCCCTAGATCAACCACGTGTCACCTGGTTGAGATTCCTGAGGGAACTATACAGAGAAGAAAATGTTAGAAATCTGAACGGTTAGACTGGAATCTTGAAATAGTACTCTCTTGAGCCAGTCTGTTCCTGTGGAACAGTCCCTGTACCTGGGTCCGAAAAAAGCCTACGGTCTGAAGCACCACCTGCAAAGGATGACTTATTTTATTTTTACTTACGCTCACATTGCAATTTCAGAAATTACTTCAATTATGATGTAAAGGGCTAGTCCAGGAGAAGCAGAGGCAGGAGCAGGAGAAGCAATGCAAGGGAGTTGCCTCTTGTTGCCTTGCTGGGTTTCTTGGCATTTCAGAAGGGATAGTGTACCATCTCTTCTCAGGAAAAGTATCCCAAGGAAGAGGATGAGAGGTGACACAACACACCGTCTGTCTCTGTTTCAAAGTTATGCCACTGAATTCTCACAAAGAAACTATAATGTACCTACCATTATCATTGCCATTGAAAAGTTTAGGTGCATAGATTTTAACTTGTCTTATAATGAGAGAGAGAGAAGAGAGATTATTCTTATTTTTGGGAATGCAGGTGGTAATTAAGGAACAAGGAACCCCAGCACAGCCAGACTCCAGAACCTCACAAGCCTGTCTCAGGCAAATTTAGCAGATGTATATTATCCATGCTGTCTTTTGGTATTCAGCGAGGCACACAGGGGTGTTCTCAGAGTGACAAGGAAAGTTTTCCCTAGCTTTGCCCTAGCTCAGACAGGTCACCCTTGGAAGACTAGGAAGGAGGAAGTAAAGCAGACTTCTCACCCTTAGCATCCAGGGATGCAGTGAAAACCGTGTAGGAAGCACAGATTCTTAGGATGCTGTAAAGACATGGTCCCTCACCTACTAAGGGAACATTATGGTCTTGGCTTTTTATTTCAGTTTGAGTTGGTTCCACCTGGAGCTGTGTAGTGTTTCAGTTCACTTACAATTCTGGATAGAATTGCTAGAAGCATGTCTGCTGGATAAAATTCATCTAATGTCAGAACATGAGACAGATGGAAGATTAAGTTCAAGGAAAAAAAAACACACATCCAGGTTCCCAGATCTCTGCAGATTGAACCAGTGCTGATGGTGATGTTCACAGGCCCACCTTTGAGCTTTTGTTAAGAATGCCTTTTGTTTGGTAAACTCTCTCTTGAACTGTTAGGTGTACATGACAGCTTTTGGATTCATATCAGTCAAGAGCATCCTGTTACCTAACCTCTTCAGACTGTTTTTACAAACCTAAAAACAATATAAAATGATGTGATACATCTCTGTGTGTCTATCAGTCTGTCTGTCTCCCTACTTATTCACTTGGAAAAAGCAAACGCTAAATAACCTCCTGGATGCAGGGTATTTACTGCTTTAGGGCACAATCTGTTGCAGAACAGTTAAAACTGTTGCTAAGGCATCTATTGTTGTAATGTATGCCTCGGCAGCCCTGTGTTCTGTCTTGCTCTGCATCTGTGAGCACAGAGATTTATCGGTAATACTCATCTTCTTTGAAAGTCGAAGTGCTGCAAAGTCAAACATGTTTGAAGAGGGGAAAAACGGTTTCATTTTCTGTTGGTTGTTTCCATGAATTTTCCTATGACTGTTTGAGAAAACATTTTCTGTGGAAAGAGAGCACATATGTATGTAGTTGGGTAAAAAAGAACAGCAGCATTTTCTTTAGAATTTCTTATTCTGATGACGTCTGCCCCTGCCACTTTCATCTTCTTAGGGNCTGCAAAGTCAAACATGTTTGAAGAGGGGAAAAACGGTTTCATTTTCTGTTGGTTGTTTCCATGAATTTTCCTATGACTGCTTGAGAAAACATTTTCTGTGGAAAGAGAGCACATATGTATGTAGTTGGGTAAAAAAGAAGAGCAGCATCTTCTTTAGAATTTCTTATTCTGATGAGGTCTGCCCCTGCCACTTTCATCTTCTTAGGGTGATTGTATCCTGAGGATTGCATCATCATCACCATCCATCATTGTCTTCATATCATCATCAGGCAGCCTTATGAACGGTCATTATGTGTAGTGCATTTAAGAAAAAGGATGAACATTTGAAAACAGAGACCCTACACACAAATACAATCGAACTCTTCCCTTGAAGAAAAGTTACTGGGAGAGGGTTCCTACCCAACTCTTACCTTCTTTTCCAGTCCTTCCACAGAGTATTAGTAAACTAGGAGAACTTGCCATTGATTGTATACCAATAAGCAGTGGGCTGAACCATTGCATGGAAACTCAGATAGCACAAAGGTCAGTTGAGAGGAAGGTAAGGGTCTTCCAGGCAAAGGTACTTAGAGTTTGCACACTCAGCTGCTTTCCAGATTGACCCCAAGGTGATGACTGGGTCATGAGAAAAAGTGAGTAGGAAACTTTACTATTATTTCAAGTCTGTAACACATTCTCTGTACCAGGACATCAGAAAAATTTCTTTCTATTTCGTTTTCTTTGTACTCAACTCCTTCACTGTACCAAATGTTGCCTTCAGCTCCCCGTACATACTAAGGTGAAAGTGAGTGATAACATCTCCAAAAGGTCATTGCTGGCAATCAGGTATAAAGTCTGTCAGATACTATACAATTGAGCCTTGCACAAAGAGGGAGGTGAGGGAACTGAACCCCAAGCAGTCAAGAATTCGAGTAGAACTTACAGTTGATCCTCCATATTCACGATTTCTCATCTTTGAATTCAACCAACCTTGGATTGTGCTGTACCGCAGTATGTATTTATTGTAAAAGTGGACCCCATGCAGTTCAAGTCCGTGTTGTTTAGGTACCAACTGTAGTTCTAAATTGAGGACATTAGTCATCCTATGGAAGAAGGCTTGTCTTGTGTGAAGAAAGTCAGCAAAGATAAGGTGAGGCCTCCGACTATAGTTTGGAAAAGTTACCATAATTATTACCATAATAATTAACATAATTATTAACATGAATTCTGAAGACTGGTTGACCTGAATTTAAATTTAGTCTCATCACTTACTTGCTGTATTAACTCACATTGGGCGAATTTCTGATTCTTTCTAAGAGCTAACTTCCATGCAACTAGAGATAAAAGTAGTGTATACATTTTCAGGGCTGTAATGCAGATTAGTGGAGAAGGCAATGGCAACCCACTCCAGTACTCTTGCCTGGAAAATCTCATGGATGGAGGAGCCTGGTGGGCTGCTGTCTATGGGGTTGCACAGAGTCAGACATGACTAAAGCGACTTAGCAGCAGCAGCAGCAGCAATGCAGATTAGATAACATAAAGCATATTAAATGATAACCAGAGGGTCGCACTCAGCTAGTACGCAGTATTTGTATGAGATGGATGATAGAACACCTGTGTTTAAAGATAGCAATGAATGATTCTACTAATTGAATCTGCAGACTCCGTTGATTTGAGTTCCTCCCGCTGAGATTAAATATTTACTTCTTTTTTTTTCTGGTTTAGTCTTAGATATTGGACAAAGACAAAAGTAAGCATGAACTATAAATATATACAGAAATTAATATGAAAGATAATCTACAAATAAGCTAGTTGAATGTGCTCTTTAAACAGCCATCATCACAGTTCAGTTCAGTTCAGTCACTCAGTCATGTCTGACTCTTTGCGACCCCATGAATTGCAGCATGCCAGGCCTCCCTGTCCATCACCAACTCCCGGAATTCACTCAAACTCATGTCCATCGAGTCAGTGATGCTATCCAGCCATCTCATATTCTGTTGTCCCCTTCTCCTCCTGCCCCCAATCCCTCCCAGCATCAGGGTCTTTTCCAGTGAATCAACTCTTTGCATGAGGTGGCCAAAGTATTGGAGTTTCAGCCTCAGCATCAGTCCTTCCAGTGAACCCCCAGGACCGATCTCCTTTTGGATGGACTGGTTGGATCTTCTTGCAGTCCAAGGGACTCACACCACAGTTCAAAAGCATCAGTTCTTTGGTGCTCAGCTTTCTTCACAGTCCAACTCTTACATCCATACATCATCACAAATGGGCAGCAAAAAGTGTGCAGTGCTTTGATTCTTATTAAATAATGTCACATCAAACCTCAAGTCACAATTCAAGAATTTTTTAAAAAGTTAAATTTCTGGATTTTAATAATATTTTTAAAATCCAAGACTATATATTTATAGTCATATATAAGCAGTAGCTATTTTGATGAAACTCCACATTCTTTGCCAGCATATTAAGGCAGTAGAATATTCTGCAAATTCAGGAGACCTTATAATACTTTGGAATAATGGTTTTACTAATTTTGTAAGCTGAGTGAACATGCTGACTGCATAGGGTATAAGTTTCCTCATCTGCCACTTTCATGAGATTGACTTTAGGATTAACAAGAACATATTCGTAAGGTACTACATACAGAGAAACGCTCAACGCCTGCTGGGTATTGTGATCAGAACAGGGAACTTATTAATGTGCAAGTTCAGCTTTCTCAAAATTCCCATACTTGGCAACAGTCTGCCTAGCAACACTTTGTTCCTTTAAAGCATCTCTTTAATTTTATATTTATTGTTAAGATAGACTAGGGTAAATAAAAGTTTGAGTATGTTTTCACTTGTCCAGAAAGCAATCAACAAACCAAAGCAAGCCACATACTCAGCAGTACCCAAGCAATAAAGAACAGCCTTTGCCTGCCTGTCTTCTCTGTCAGTGTTGAAGGGCAAGGCATTAATTCTTTGCGACCTGTAAATGTTTCGTTTGAGGGCTTTGCACCTCTGGATGAATAATGAATGTTAATTAATGATGGCAATGATAATAGCATTCTGTGTTTTTACCTTGTTGCTCTTTATCAGTCTCTAAGCCTTTTCTTTCTCAAGTGGGTTATTATTTTAGCCATTATTTTATTCCTGGAAACTTGTGCTTTGTTAAAATACAGCACATATCTTCTTGTGTGTTACCATAGCAAATTGCATAAGAATTTACACCATAAATTATTCATTACAGCCAATTTAGTATAATTATTAATTCCCGCATACATTGGTGCCTGATTACATCTCAGTGCTCATTGCGAGATCTTGACCATGTTCTCCCGAAAATAATGATCTGTCATGGCTAATCAGGATCTAACAAGTCCCACTAAAAGGTGAAAACATTTAATTAATATTGGTTTAATGCAACAACGATTGATCCAATTGCTACAGCCTGTCAGAGATTCTTCCAAAGGTAATCCAAAATCTTACTGGTAATGAATTTAAGAGATGGCCGTGGTGTATAAGCAATCAACGTACTTTCCAATTCAAGGGCAAATTGGGATGTACTCTTCCTTCAGTATCTTTCTGCAAAAGTAAATCAGCTCCACTTTCACTGGGAAGCTTTGCTCCCAACATCAGTTCTGGTATTTCAAGCTTTCATGCCTTATGCTCCCAATGAGCCCTTCTTTTGCATTAAAGATGCATCCTGTATTGTATGTGAATGTTCCAAGCTGCACTGCCTCCCACGCGGATCTCATTTTAACTCTAAGTTGAGCTGAGCAAAGTTTGCAGTTGCATTTCCCACTGGGATTAACTGTGTAGAATATGGCTTAGAATTCAGTTCAAAAGCCCTTTGGCTGCAAAACCATATAGTCTAAATATACTCAGAGCATCCCTGAATAGCCATGGCTTTAAGTTTGATTTAAATTTGGTGAAGTAGGGATGGGGTGGGGAGGGTGGGCTTTTGAAATGTAGAACAGAAATCAATCCTGTGTGCAATATGATCAATTTTATTACATTAATTTGTTTTATATATTTTGAAAAATTTCTTTGTTTTTATGTTGAGTGCCCTCAGGATCAAGAGTGAGACAATATTAGTTAATTTTAAATCTAGAGGGTACATTTTATGGCTGATCTTTTAATCATAGAGGAGAAAATAAATTAAGATAATAACATCTCTCTTACTGAGGGTCAGTGATGTGCCAGACACTTTGTATATATATGCTTTCAGACTCACATTAACCTTTTAAATTAGATTATATATATTCTCATTTTCAAGATAGGAAGATTGAAGCTAGAGGTCCTCGTCTAGTAAATTGATGAGTAAAGCTGTAAACTCAGATCTGCCTGATATGGTACTGTCTTCTTCCATGCAGTTTATTGAATCCTCTGTAAACCAGGGACATAAGACAGGGGCTGTTTGAAGAGCTAAAGTGATTGCCTTTTTGATCCTTTCTTTGTTACACCATGAGGGGATTTTAATGCATTGTTTTAGAAACATTCAGGTGGATGAGACAAATGAGGAGAATGAGACAGAACTTATATATTTGCTACCAGTTCAGTGTCGGGTTTTGCTTGACTTGGTTGTGTATTTGGCTCTGTTTCAGGCACATAAACTTGTAGATATCAGACCCATGTACTGTTGACATAGGTCCTATTACAAAGCTATGCATCCATCACATTTCAGCTCTCTCATCTCCCCTACTGACGCGCTGTGTGTTTTTCCAAGATATACTTTTTAAGTCTAGGTTTTTTTGTGTGTGAGTTTTGTTTAAAGTACCAGAGCTCGTTCGGACTGGTACAGCCTGGAACTGTCACTGCCTTAAAGGCTCATGGGTAGTGGATACCTCAGTAGCACTTTGAGCAGCCACCTTAGAAAGTCGTTGATGGACATAGGGTATCATCTTTGCCCTTCAGTTGAGTGAACACAAGTTTAAAGGTGTTCTTTACCACCAGAGAGAGAATTCATTAATGTCTTCAAGGCTAACCCACTATGTTCCATATCAGTTCACCCTAGAGTTCCTCAACACCAAAGGTAACTTACATGTAAGAGGAGAGGTTATGGCTGTGTTTATATATAGCCAACCATTCTGTTTGCTTCTGGGACTTCATTATACCTAGTGTCACATCTTGCAGTTTCAGAGGTCTTTGCTGAAATTACTCAGTATAGTTCTTTGGCATTGCTAAAGCTTGTTAAAATTTTCTCTTCTTTTCACAAGTTTATTGGGTTGCTATAAAGCTGAGAGAAAAACTCCCAGGAGAGAGAACAAAGACTGGAAGAACCAGGCAGAATGAGGAAAGAGAAGCCATAGACATAGACAGTCAAAACTGCAAAAAGATAGCTCGCTCCACTAATCTTTCTCTTTATACACATACATTTATACCAGTAATTTCACCAAATAATCAAGTAAACTGCCTATCTATTTAGTGACCAGTCAACTGAATAATTCATATCCTTATACTCTAGGAGCAGACAATGAGATAATACGATTATTATCTCTCTTCCAATTTAACTTTGATTTGTTGGAAAATTTCAGGAAATGTCCATTTGAAGGTTTCACAATTATAGATGAATAAGAGAAAGAAAATATTTATTCCTATTCTTGTTATATTTCAGCCCTCATGAGAATCCATTAAACATGGAAATGGGAAACATAACGTTATTACTTAATATAACATGATTGCCATATTTCTATACCTGCATGCTTCTCATCTTTGGAAGATGACGTTCGAAAAACGGGAAATAATTTTCACCTTCCCCTTCAAATAGGAACCTCCCCCACCCTTATGCTATCTAGTCACCAGAAAAAGACATATAAGTGCTGAAGAAACTAATATTTTGACAAAATATTAATGAGTTTTTCTCTTTTGTAATTTTGCCCATAACTTATTTATAGACAGGTCAAGACAACACCTCTGTTTCAGGAGTAAGATTCAGACTGTAACAGCAGGAATAGAAAGATAAACATTTTGTCTTCATTTTGTGACATTTAGCATAGAATTTGGTTTCAAATCCCCTTCAGCACATCAAGAGTCAGCTTGGATTCTAGATAAGATTTTCTTTCATGGTTCATGATGCAGAGTTTAGGAAAAAAAAAGAGGAAGTAATTGAAAGAGCATCAACTTTTACAGACAGAGGATTGAGCGATCAAGAGTAAAGGAGAAGACATTAAAATGGTCAAACGTGGTTGGCTCTCATTTGGAATAAGAAGATGTGTTGGGAGATAATGACATGAAGGGCTCTAGGCTTCTCTCATTTTGGGACTTGGAAGACAACTCAAGAGTTGTTAGCACCAAAGGTGGAGAGTCCCACTCAGTTAAGAGTGTGTAATTGCATTGCTAAGGGTGGAGTGTTCAAGTTTGAAGCTCCAAGTTTGAAGTTCCACCAATTCTTGAGTGGCTTATGAATGGTATTTTCTATGAGGAAAGCTTCAGTGAAAGGGAGAAGATGCCCAAGTAGAGGGTGGGTTGGCTATTTTAGGACAGAAGTCAGGGTAGAATACAGGTTCTATCTGGTTGATAGGTTCTAATTTTTAACACTGGAAAATACCAAATCCCAGAGAGAGGCCAAATTATGAACTTTACTGTCTGCAAAAAATGGTCACCCACAATGGGAGATGTCCAGAAATGAGATCAGTTATTCCTCAAAGGTCACCAGCTTATTCACATGAGGTAACCACCTCTTTTATTCCGATGCCAGGAGTTTCCTTTTTCTTATACCTGGACCTCATCATGAAGAGGAGTCAGGGTAACCATGGTGGAAAAAGACACTGAAGCTGGAAAAAGAAAAAAACAAACAAACTCAAAAGCCTGAATAATGCCTAAACACTTTTATTTAATCATAATTTTTGTGTGTGTCAGACTTCTGAAAAATAGGATACAATAAAAAGCCAATCGAAGCAATATGCCAGCAAATTTCAAAGTTTCTAGAAAATCTGTTTTGTATTGCAAAGAAATTTGTAAACTTCTTTGAGAAAAAAAAATGAGGTTATAGGAGCAGAGTCTTGCTGTGTTTTATTCCATCAGATTTTTTCCTCAGAGCAAATTTGATGGGATAAGTGGGTAAAAATTGGCATAGGAGAAAGGACAAAGGCTGTTGACCAAAGCAGTCAACACTTTCTTCCCTTGGAGACACTGTTTCCCTACTCTTAGTGTTTATTATGTTTAATGCTATGTTTAGAAGATGATAACAGAAGTTATGATAGTTCAGTTCAGTCGCTCTGTTATGTCCAACTCTTTGCGACCCCATGAATCTCAGTACGCCAGGCCTCCCTGTCCATCACCAACTCCTGGAGTTCACTCAAACTCACATCCATCGAGTCAGTGATGTCATCCAGCCATCTCATCCTCGGTCATCCCCTTCTCCTCCTGCCCCCAATCCCTCCCAGTATCAAAGTCTTTTCGAATGAGTCAACTCTTTGCGTGAGGTGGCCAAAGTACTGGAGTTTCAGCTTCAGCATCATTCCTTCCAAAGAAGTCCCAGGGTTGATCTTCAGAATGGACTGGTTGGATCTCCTTGAAGTCCAAGGGACTCTGAAGAGTCTTCTCCAACACCACA
>SJYW01039106.1:58507-85353 GCA_006410735.1 Raphicerus campestris
TCAGAATGGACTGGTTGGATCTCCTTGCAGTCCAAGGGACTCTCAAGAGTCTTCTCCAACACCACAGTTCAAAAGCATCAGTTCTTCGGCACTCAGCTTTCTTCACAGTCCAACTCACACATCCAAACATGACCACAGGAAAAACCATAGCCTTGACTAGACGGACCTTAGTTGGCAAAATAATGGCTCAGCTTTTCAATATGCTATCTAGGTTGGTCATAACTTTCCTTCCAAAGAGTAAGTGTCTTTTAACCTCATGGCTGCAATCACCATCTGCAGTGATTTTGGAGCCGCCCAAAATAAAGTCTGACACTGTTTGCATTGTTTCTCCATCTATTTCCCATGAAGTGATGGGACCGGATGCCATGATCTTCATTTTCTGAATGTTGAACTTTAAGCCAACTTTTTCACTCTCCTCTTTCACTTTCATCAAGAGGCTCTTTAGTTCCTCTTCACTTTCTGCCATCAGGATGGTGTCATCTGCATATCTGAGGTTATTGATATTTCTCCCAGCAATCTTGATTCCAGCTTGTGTTTCTTCCAGTCCAGTGTTTCTCATGATGTACTCTGCGTAGAAGTTAAATAAGCAGGGTGACAATATACAGCCTTGATGTACTCCTTTTCCTATTTGGAACCAGTCTGTTATTCCATGTCCAATTCTAACTGCTGTTTCCTGGCCTGCATACAGATTTCTCAAGAGGCAGGTGAGGTGGTCTGGTATTCCCATCTCTTTCAGAATTTTCCACAGTTTATTGTGATCCACACAGTCAAAGGCTTTGGCAGAGTCAATAAAGCAGAAATAGATGTTTTTCTGGCACTCTCTTGCTTTTTCCATGATCCAGCAGATGTTGACAACTTGATCCTATTGATAATAATTTATAGTTACAATTAACGAAGGTATTTTACTAGCAGAGCCTAACATTAGATATTAATAGTGATTTGGTGAAAGCTTCTGACAATCACTTGTGCTTTTTACCAATCAAGGAAATGAGAGGAACAAAGGCTCAAACTGCTGAATAAGTAGTAATAGAAACAATACTGAACTAGGGAATTCCCTGGTTGTCCAGTGGTTAAGACTCTGTGCTTCCACTGGAGTGGGCCCAGGTTTGATCCTTGGTTGGGGAACTAAGAACCCTTGAGCCATGCTGTTCAGTTGTTCAGTCGTGTCTGACTCTTTGCGACTTCATGGATTGCAGCACGCCTTGCTTCCCTGTCCTTCACCATCTCCCAGAGCTTGCTTAAACTCATGTCCATTGAGGCATTGATACCATCCAATCATCTTGTCCTCTGTTGTCTCCTTCTCCTCCTGCCTTCAATCTTTCCCAGCATCAGGGTCTTTTCTAACACATCAGTGCTTCACTTCAGGTGGCCAAAGTATTGGAGCTTCAGCTTCAGCATTGGTCATTCCAATNCACGCCTTGCTTCCCTGTCCTTCACCATTTCCCAGAGCTTGCTTAAACTCATGTCCATTGAGGCATTGATACCATCCAATCATCTTGTCCTCTGTTGTCTCCTTTTCCTCCTGCCTTCAATCTTTCCCAGCATCAGGGTCTTTTCTAATACATCAGTGCTTCACTTCAGGTGGCCAAAGTATTGGAGCTTCAGCTTCAGCATTGGTCATTCCAGTGAATATTCAGGGTTGATTTCCTTTAGGATTGACTGATTTGGTCTCCTTGCAATCCAAGGGACTCTTAAGAATCTTCTCCAATACCGCAGTTCAAAAGCATCAGTTTTTCGGTGCTCAGACATCTTTAAGGTCCAACTCTCACATTCATTCATGACTACTGGAAGATGCGCAGCCAAAAGCAAAATTTAAAATAATTTTTTTTAGTGTTTTAAAAATATTAAACTAAGCAGATGAACACAGGCCACCAGTGTGGGCATGTAGGTGCACAGTTGCAAATGCAATTCTTTATATATGGTTTCCGTCTGAAAACTCAAATTGTATTTATTGCCTAGAAAACAAATCAGAATTAAAGAAATGTAAATAGTAAGTGTGTCTATTAATAGATAGGAAATCCATTGGCTTATAAAACTGTTCAAATATTGATGTCACATCTCAATTAAAATAATTTAAATTGGTCCTTGTTTCATAATTGGAACATTTTAAAAATTTGAATTCATGAAGAAAAGTTTTCTACATTTTTGCATTCCAAAGTTGATGACCAACAACTAATATTTGTGTCTTGCATGTTTTCCTAAAGAGATATTTTCACATTTTCTTTGCCTTTATATTGCCGCTGCTAAGTCACTTCAGTTGTGTCCGACTCTGTGCAACCCCATAGACAGCAGCCCACCAGGCTCTTCAGTCCCTGGGATTCTCCAGGCAAGAATACTGGAGTGGGTTGCCATTTCCTTCTCCAGAGAAGGCTGAGCACTGCAGAATTGATGTTTTGGAATTGTGGTACTAGAGAAGACTCTTGAGAGTCCCTTGACTGGAAGATCAAACCAGTCAGTCCTAAAGGAATCAACCCTGAATATTCCTTGGAAGCTCCTTTATTGGAGCTTCAGCATCCAATACTTTGGCCACTTGATGCAAGGAGCTGACTCACTGGAAAAGACTTAAGCTGGGAAGATCGAAGGCAAAAGAAGAGAGAAGCAAAGAATGAGATGGTTAGACAGCATCACCAACTCAATGGACATAAATCTGAGCAAACTCTGGGAGATAGTGGAAGACAGAGGAGCCTGGTGTGCTGCAGTCCACGGGGTCACAGAGTTGGACACAACTCAGCGACTGAGCAATACAACAACAAGAAATCTTATATAAACACAATGCTCACTGATTAAAAGGCAACTTTGCAAAAAGCAAAGAATTTGGAGATATGACTTCATTCAATTGAATTAGAAAATTTTAACAGAAAAAAGGGCATGTGATATACAATGTGTACAGAAAATGAGAAGCCTGTCATCTGTGTTATCACATAGGATCACATAAAGAGGTAGCAGCAGTCGAGGTTTATGGGGCACAAAGCTGCAGAAAAAAACTATGTAAGCATATATAGCATATAAGCAACTCAATAAATTTTACCTTAATAAACAAGGAATCTTTAAATATTTACAAATTTTAAATATGTAAGAGCAGCTAAAAAAGATTTTTTTAAAAAATGCTTTTCAGTGTATTTCAAATCAGTTATGTTCTAGAGAACATGAAGACTGGATATTTACTTACCACCCTGATTCAATAATTACCAAGACTTTTCTACATTTATTTCACCTAACTACCTGCTCCTTTTTCTGATGTATTTTAAAACAAAACATCTTACCACTACATACTTGAGCGTGCATTTCTGAAAAATATGGACATCGNAACATGAGGACTGGATATTTACTTACCACCCTGATTCAATAATTACCAAGACTTTTCTACATTTATTTCACCTATCTACCCACTCCTTTTTCTGATGTATTTTAAAACAAAACATCTTACCACTACATACTTGAGCATGCATTTCTGAAAAATATGGACATCGTTCTTATATAACAATACAATTCATCACAACTAAAACAGTTAACAATGACTCCTCGGTATCTAACACACCATCTATAATCAAATCTGCCCAATGATCTCAAAAATGTCTTTTTAGAGTGTAGTTTGTTCTTATCAAAATCCACACGTTGTATTTGATTGTAATCTATAATATGTAACTATCATATTAAAATGGGATCAAATATTTCTAGAAGGTTGCAGACAAGCATTGAAAAATTTGTTAGTATTGCAATACACTACAAAAATATATTCCTTTGAAATCTTTCCTCTTAGAGGGTAAGAAAGAGTTAACTAATCATTGGATTATTAATTGTAAAATCAATGTATAGGATTTACTTCTTCTGTTTTCCTTGTAATAATTAGCTTTCTTAGATCTCAATTTTCTCAAAAAAAAAAAAAAAACATAGACCTGGATGAAGTTAATAAATATTAAAACATCCAAAAGTTTTGTATTTCATACCTGATGAGCTCGACAAATCAAGTCTAAATCATGACGATTCAGAAATTTACTGACTACATCAGCTCCAAAAGTGAAGGAAACACCACGATCATTTTCTCCCCACCCTTGCACATCCTTATCTGGGTCAGACCACAGCAAATCACAGAGCAAACCTGTATCAGGGACCTCAGACCTTTTTTACTCATGACTACACAGTAAAAATGAAATATGTAGGGAGATCTTGTTTGTTTTAAGAACACATGGAAATTATCAAACTGATGACCAAAGTATCCTTCTGCCTTACTGTGACCAGATAGGCACTTTGAAAAAATTATTTTCACAAAAATACTTTTGTGAATAAAGCAAAAGAAAAGTGAAAATGAAGTCGCTCAGTCGTGTCCAACTCTTTGCGATTCCGTGGACTGCAGCCTACCAGGCTCCTCAGTCTATGGCATTTTCCAGGCAAGAGTACTGGTGTGGGTTGCCGTTTCCTTCTCCGAATAAAGCAAAGGTGCTTGCAAATAGTGATAGTGTTGCATATATTTGTATCTGTGTTTTTAGTTCGTGTGTGTGTGAAGAGGTTGGGCTTATTGGAATTTAGAAGCTTCGAGAAGTGACTCTAAGGAGCTGACACTGAGACCTCTAAGGAGAGGGGTACAATAAAGCTTCTCTTGGGAGAGCTGGAAGAAGCTGGAATAAATTGCCAGTTCTGGAGCTGGGACCTGTTGCTGGCAGCAACAGCCAAATAGCTTCAAAAAAGAAAGAATATCCTCCTCTTCCTCCTCCAGCCTCACAGTCTCCATTTAGTGTCCTAGATTTGAAAGCCAGTTGGTAAAGCTGGAATGTATTTTATACAATCTTAGCCCTAGCACCAGGCAGTAAGAGTGTTGAAAGGAAAATTTGGAGGTGAGAGATTAAAAAAATCATCTGTTTGTGCCCTGGCAGAGGATCACTTTCTCTAGCACACAGGTCAGAGTTGAACCATTTATGAAAAACTGAATCATTTGTATACAGATCATATTTGTCTCACCTTGGAAAAGAAGCGTCCATATTTATAGTTCCCCCTCAAATGCTAAGGTGGCTCAGTGGTAAAGAATCTGCCTGCCAACACAGGAGACATGGGTTTTATCCCTGGGTCGGGAAGATCCCCTGGAGAAGGAAATGGCAACCCATTCTAGTATTCTTGCCTGGAGAATCCCACGGACAGAGGAGCCTGGCGGGCTACCGTCCATGGGGTTGCAAAGAGTCAGGACAACGGAGTGACTAAACAGCAACTGATACTATGGAGAGTCTGGCATCTCTTAATTTACCTCTTTCTGGGTTTTCTAATTTTTTCTCATCAGCTTCCCTGGAGTTTGAGAGTTTACATCTTGCCCAGATACTNCAGTACCTTGTTATGCTTTTTTTTTTTTTTTTTCCATGTAAATGGTGTACTGGTCAACCAAAAAACTGAGGATTCTGGAACAACTGGCTGTCTTTCCTTGCAGGACAATTTCTGGGCAATGTACATAACTAGCTGTTGAGGTAGGGAGGATCCTCATAGCAACTTTACTATTAAAAAGGGGATTGTTGTTCAGTCACCCAGTCTTGTCCAACTCTTTGCAGTCCCATAGACTGCAGCACGCCAGGCCTCTTTGAACCTCACCATCTCCTGAAATTTGCCCAAGTTCATGTCCATTGCATTGGTGATACCATCCAGCTGTCTCATCCTCTGATGCCCTCTTCTTCTGCCCTCAGTCTTTACCAGCATCAGGGACTTTTCCAATGAAAAGGGAGTATTATGTGATAAAGTACATGAAACATTACGGAGAGGCCCAAATTACTAGAATCTGCTTGCAAGGCAGGACACCTGGGTTGTATCACTGGGTCAGGAAGATCCCTTGGAGAAGGGAATGGCTACCCACTCCAGTACTCTTGCCTGGAAAATTCCATGGACAGAGGAGCCTGGCGGGCTACATGGGATCTCAAAGAGCCAGATATGACTGAGTGAGTAACTTACACACAAGCCTAAAAGTGAGGTAGTGTAAACATACTATAAAATGTTATCTAATTTTGTGACCAAGTTTTTTTTTTTTAGCTAAGCATTTGGTTATGGGTTTTATTTTTAAAGACTTTTAGAATATTTCTTCTAAAGAAAAATAAATCTATTCTTTTGTCTGCCAAAGAGTTGCTGCCTGTGCCCATTTACATGGTAATAAATCAAAGGTATCTATCATCATCTGTTTATCGATATCATCTATTAACTACTTAACAATCAGCTTCTTACCCATGTCTAATATTTATATATATGGTTATGCTTTTGGCTATTAGTCATAGTGGGTGATTATAAAAATTATAAATGCATCCTGAGAGGACAGTACACCAAAGAGACAGAATGTAAAGAAAAAAAATTGTGTATCTTTGTCATGAGAGGAGATATTTCAGTTGTTACATTACTACTACCTAACAACAACAAAAAAATAAGTATCTAGTAGAATGAAGCTTGATGCTAAAAAGAGAAGGAAAAAATAGTCATAATTCAATAGCATTTACAATCAGGTTTCAAATAACTGTCAAAAGTTTCCTTCAAATGCTAATAAATAAGTTAGTTATTCTTTTCTCATATCAAGGGACTGTGCTCTATGACACACAGTAAATGCTCTGTAAAAGAGAGTTCACATACCTTTAGGATATGCCTGGCTGTAAGCAAAATGGGAAAAGAAGGAATAAGAGATGAAGCATTTGCTAAAGTTATCATTCACTTGAAGCTTCTTTGTGTCCTGGGCTCTGAGAATTTTATCAACAGAGTGAGTGAAAACAGAGCCCACTGGAGCCCTAGAGAACATGCCTCGGGGAACTGCCTGACCTGGGGCATTAGGGGCTGATTGAGAAGGTCTAGTGCAATTTCTACAGCTTGTGCTTCTGGAATCTATAGATTCTGATGGGGGGGGGGCAGTGGGGGGAATAACCACTCCTACTACCACTGACATGTCTTTCTAAACACTTTGTGATCTTTGAATGTGTTCCTGTCCCTCTTCTAGCTGCTCCTAATTGGGCCCAACTCATAGTCAACCTTCTTAGTGGTATACTTCAAAAACAGGGTTGCTGCAAAGTAATATAGACAGAGAAGAATCAAATATCATAAAAGTGTGGCTCAATGAATGTCCATGAACTGAATTCTCCTCTTATAACTGTGATTCAGATCAAGCAACACAACATTACCGAAACTCCATCGTTCTCCCTGTACCCTCTACATGTCACTACCACCAAGGGTACCCTTAGCCTCAATTTTAACACCATCAGTTAATCCTGCCTTTTGTGTTCAATATAGAATCACATATTCTGTGCTCTTTTGTACCTGGCTTCTTTTGTTCAACTTTGTGTCGGTATGTTCATCCATTTTGCTGCATATAGTTGTAGATTTTTTTTCGCTTAATATTGCAGTATTCCATTATGTGCATGTGCTACAATTCACTTATTCTTGAAATGGTAATATTTGAGGAGCCATAAAGGAACTTTGCTGCCCAAATATACTTTTCCTCATAACTCTTCATCCTGATTGACATTCCTTACTGAAATAGGTCTTTTCACACAATGCATTAACTGCAGATTCATTAGAGGGGCCTCTTTGTTCCTGTCTGAGCTGGTTTCTCCCCCCTCTCAGCTCTCCTCTATTGCCACTTCTGCCTCTGATATAGGTGCACTAAACTACTTTCTACTACTTTTTTTTCTCTGTGTGTTTCATTTTGGATAGTTTCTATTGCTAGGTCTTCAAGTTCATTATTTTTTTCTGTCGTGTCTAATCTGTGGTTGTTCTCATACACTGATTATTTTTTTTAATCTAAGTAGTGTATTTTTCATCTCTAGGAGTTCATTTTTAAAAAAAATCTTTTATTTCTCCCCTCATCCTAGTTAGACTGTCCTCCACCTTCTAGAACAGCATACATTTATAATAGCTCTTCCAAGGTCTTAGTTTAATTTTATAATATGTGTTATTTCTCTTGTATTTCTGTTACCCACTTGTCTCTGTTTATGGGTCATAAATTTTGGCATATTTATTAATTTCTGATCGGTTGCCAGGACACGTGAAATTTACATTGTTGGGTGGTGTTTTTTTTAATACCTTTATTGCCTAGGACTTTGTTCTAGGATGTAACTAAGTTTGATCCTTTTGTTGGCTTTGCTAGGAAGGACAAAAGTGCCTGTAGTCAAGAGTTTCTTTGCGTTGCTGCTGGGGCAGTCCCCTTCTGAGGACTGTACATGATGCCGTGTGTGAGGAAGTCTCATCACTCTGCTGGTGAACATATGAATTCCCTCCTCTGTATGAACTCCAGTCACTATATCACTTACTTCTGTCTGGTGATTCTGTCTCTAGTCTCAGTAGTTTGCTCATACATGTGTGCGTGCTTGGTTGCTTAGTCATGTCTGACTCTTTGAGATCCCATGGACTGTAGCCTGCCAGACTCCTCTGTTCATGGGATTCTCTAGGCAAGAATACTGGAGTGTGTAGCCATTCTCTTCGCCAGGGTATCTTCCCAACCCAGGAATTGAGCCTCCTGCATTTCCGGCAGATTCTTTGCCATCTGAGCCATCAGGGAAGCCCTTACTCATTCATATGCAATTAAATACTCAAGGGACCCAAAGAAGTTCTCCAGAGTACTGTTTGTCTGTGCAACTTCCTGCTCTACAGTACTCTGTTACACAATTTCTAGCCACATATTCCAGAAGTCTATTTTGCTTCTTCAACTCAAGGAGACTGATGTGATCAACTTGGCTTGCCCTACTAGGTGCGTGATGTGAAAAGTCTCTCCAGGCAGTGACAAGTTGGGTCACTCATAGGGCTGACACCATCTCACTTGTTTCCTTTCTCTTGGGGTCACTGTTAAGTGCTGTTTATTTCCTAATAACTAAAAATTATTGTTTTGTACATTTTCTACTATTTCATTAAGTCCTTATTACTTCATTATGGCTGGAAGTAGAAGTCACCACTCTGAACTACTTTAGTTTGTTAGCATATCTTTTTTTTCATATTTCTAAGATCGAGACATACTGTTCTTTGTTCCTTTCTCTCATCTTATTTTCCTTGGCTCACCTAACTGTCACTAATTTTTATGGTCTAATTTAATAATAATAGCTTACATTTATTGAGAACTATCTATATGCCAGCTATTGTTAGCATTTGTGCAATGTTTCATTTAATCTTCAAAAAAATTTTATGATTTTAGTGCTACTGTCATTATCTTCATTTTACAGAGAGGAAATGAAGATCAAAGACGCTGAGTCACTTGTTGGAGGTTCCATAACTAATACGTGGCAAGTCTAATTTGAATTCAAGTGGTCTGGCTTTAGTCCTGATGCTGCATGATAACTTCTCAGTTATCAGTTATTCTGGAATGATTTTGTTGACACTAAAACTCTGTGTTATTCTGTTTTGTTAATTATGTTTCCATAACACCTACTGTTTCCCCAAGTTAAACTTGTCCTTCCATATTTAAACCACCTGCTTACTTCTCTGCATCCTCGATTCAACTTTATGTTCTGTGGGCTTGAGTGGGGCTGGACAGAGACTATATTGTCTTGATAACCATCACTTCAGTAGAAACCAGGACATGAAAGACAATCAATAAACGTTTATTGAATGGATGAATAAAAGAATCTCTTGATGAGATGACACAGTGATTTTTATAAAGGTCTTTATTAGAAAATGAGTTTTACATTTATTTCCTATATTCCCAAGAGAAAGAGTCACAGAAAAAAATTTATTTTAGACATGTGAGGAGGTTAGGAGATGTCTGTACATTGACATCTTGCCCCTTGAATGTGAGCCTACTTGTATATCAGAGCAGGGGCTCAAAAGCCTAAGAGGAAGAAAATGAGGAGGGGCTTGAAGAGAGGACAGATAGAAACAAAAGGGAATAGGGAGTTGTTGAATAGACAACATTTTGTCATTTTGCCTAGGGCTGGCCTGCTTACTAAAAAGAGTCATTTATCACATCCTATTCAAAAATCCATGATCTCTGAAGGATGGAAGTCATTTTGCTTATTGGGCACAGAGAGATAGCTAGTCTATCAGTCCAAATAAATTACTTAGTCAATAAAGTTGTGTTTTAGTGACATAAAATTGGTATTCTTTTGAGAATGCTTGATCTTCTTTCCTGTGATATAAAAGAGCACAGAATGAGTGAACACAGTCAAACCTGAAAGTGACTCTGTTTCATATATTAGGCTGTTTAGATGATGGTTGTTATAATTTTTTCTTCTTCTTACCCAGACTACACCAGAGTAAGGGAATCACTAAGAGTATTACTTTTTCCAACCTAAGCATCCTTAGTATATGTCGTTCTCCCCTTTAGTTTACAAAAAACTTTCTTCCATATTATTCTATCTGGTTAAAGCAACAACAATATAGTGGGAATGAAGAGGTTTTTCTAACCTAACCTAACATTTCTGAGCCTCAAATATCCCTACATATAAAACAACTATATTCTTTATAAATCTTGTAATTCCATCTGGATTTTCATATTATGCTCCAAGATACCATAGAGTGAAACAAGGAAGGAAGAGAAGTGGAGACCAAGAAGGAAGGGCTCCAGGACTCTCACCTTTACACCAACTAGCAATGCTTTGCTTCTTCTCTTTTATCTGTGAAGGAGGATTTGCATTAAACCATCCTCACTACTTCCCCTGGTACTGTTATAATGAACTGACCTGAAAATAAGTGCATTAAGTGGCCACAGAACATAAAGACACTAATTAGTTCACTTGGGGATCAAATCCATGATAACAGACTTATTCATGCTTTTCTCTATCCCCAAAACTATATAGATGAAAGCAAAGGGGGAAAACAAATCTATCACATGTATGACAATCTTTAAGAACAAACACTTTAAATTTCAAATATGATCTGGTTGATTCTGTCACAGGGAAAGAATCTTATCAGTAGTTAAGAATAAGTAATAATTGAGTCTGGACCCATTGCAAATAATATTTATAGCCAAAGAAATGCAAATAGCCAATAAACTTGAAAAAGGTTTAGCCTCTCTGATGATCAAAGAAATTTATATTAATATTACAATACACTATTTTAGACTTTTAAATTGACAAATGTTTTAAAAATTATATGTCATGATGATGGGAGGAGGCTGAAATCCTTTCTTCATACACTGTTGGAGGCAATACACAGCAGTAAATTTCTGGAGAGCCATTTGGCATTATGCAAAAGCTTCAAGCATATTCTTGTACTTTGACTAACAGCTTCTATTTCCAGAATCATCCTAAGGACATAATCATCCTAAGGATATAATCACAGGTGTGGCAAAGGGATTACTCAAGTTTTATTTTCATGGTGTATAGAACTTAAGCTCTTTTACTTTATAAGGAAGAAAGAGATGCAGGTTTAGCCCCAGGTCTTATGGGTTTGTTGTAAAGCTACAAGGGTTAGCAAGGAAAACAGAAAGAGTTGCAAGGAAACTAACAAGGGTTAGCAAGGGAAACAGAAAGTCTTGCCCAGCCAGACTGCCTGAGAGTGACCTGTTTAGGATTTAGAGTGAAGGGGGAGGGGAGCCCTTCATGATATGTTGACATTCCTCTAACAGCATCATCTTGTCCCATCCAATTCACTTTAGTTAAGTTGCTCTGTCTTTGTTTAATGCTGGTTATGACTCTGGACTGAATCTTTATTTTCTCACTGCCTCATGACTGCTGCTCCTAGATACTGCTTGTTGTTTTCTGTTGATATTTTGGTATCTGCATTCACAAGGACACTCCTCTGTTCATGGGATTTCCCAGGCAAAAATACTGGAGTGGGATGTCATTTCCTAGCCCAGGGGATCTTCCTGACCCGGAGACGGAACTTGGGTCTCTTGTGTCTCCTGCATTAATAGGTGGATTCTTTACCACTGCACTACCTGGGAAGCCCAATGCTATTTGTCTGGTACCCAGTACTATTCCAAACAGGCCTAATTTCCAGAGAGGGCCACATAGTTTTGTTTCTATTGAATGGGTTGTGAATTTGCCTGGTACTTGGAGAAAAACCTATTCCTATCCCAAATGCAGTATTGCTGGGAAAAGCCCAAATGGGACATAACGTACTTATCCCCAAACAGGGATATTGACACATATATTATACTCATAAAGTATAATATTATGCAACTATTACACACACTTTGATGATATTGTGATTAAGGGAACATTTTTGGGGGGCTCCAAAATCACTGCAGATGGTGATTGCAGCCATGAAATTAAAAGACCCTTATCCTTGGAAGGACAGTTATGACCAACCTAGACAGCATATTAAAAAGCAGAGACATTACTTTGCCAACAAAGGTCCATCTAGCCAAGGCTATGGTTTTTCCAATAGCCATGTATGGATGTGAGAGTTGGACTATAAAGAAAGCTGAGTGCTGAAGAATTGATGCTTTTGAACTGTGGTGTTGGAGAAGACTCTTGAGAGTCCCTTGGACTGCAAGGAGATCCAACCAGTCCGTCGTAAAGGAGATCAGTCCTGGGCGTTCATTGGAAGGTCTGATGTTAGAGCTGAAACTCCAGTACTTTGGCCACCTGATGCGAAGAGCTGACTCATTTGAAAAGACCTTGATGCTGCGAAAGATTGAGGGCAGGAGAAGGGGACGACAGAGGATGAGATGGTTGGATGGCATCACCGACTCAATGGACATGAGTTTGGGTGGGCTCTGGGAGTTGTTGATGGATAGGGAGGCCTGGCGTGCTGAAGCTCATGGGATTGCAAAGAATCAGACATGACTGAGTGACTGAACTGAACTAAAAGTGAAAAAGAGTTTGAAACTATACTGAATAGTGTGTACTTCAGAAAATATATATGTAGACTAGATATATTGGGACAAAATACACTAAACTGTTAAGCAATTATGAATGATGGGATATGGTGAACTCTCTATTTTCTTTTTTCTAATGAGTCAGTTCTTCGCAATTCATTGGAAAAGACACTGATGCTGGGAAAGATTGAAGGCAGGAGGAGAAGGGGACAACAGAGGATGAGATGGTTGGATAGCAACACTGACTCAATGGACATGAGTTTGGGTAGACTCAGGGAGTTGGTGATGGACAGGGAGGCCTGGCGTGCTATGGTCCATATGGTCACAAAGAGTTGGACACGACTGAGCGACTGAACTGAACTGATTTTCCTTTTTATGTATTTGTTTTCCAGACTTCATTTTAGTCTATTTTACTTTTTTAATCATGATGCAGTTAATAGAAGCAGCTGATTTGAAAAATATAAAGTCAAATGAAAGAAGTTTGTATTTGGTTTTCCCATAAGACAGATTTTCTCATGATTTTTCCCTCCTGCTTATATTTACACAGGCAGGAGCTGAGAGACATTAACTTACCCAGCAGATTAAATCCCTTAGAAAAGCGACTGCACATTCAGAGTTTTTCTATGTTACTATCCGGTCCTTTTCTCCAAAATGTTGCAAGAAGCTTCTCTCATTTTTCATCCACTCCCAGACAACCCACCTTGTCTTTTTCCAACAAAATGGCCAATGACTAACCATAGTGAAAACAAATGTTTATGTATTTGTTCCTTAGAGAAGTAGTACATTTGCCATTTTCCACAGATCTCCATGATTTTCAAAAGGACAAAAAATAAGCAACAGCATAAGCTTAAGAGCTAGCTATGGCTCTGGGGAACCACTCATATTTGAAGTTCCACAATAAAAAGATGTTCTATTTATTTATGTACATCAGACACAACTCCCCTGATAGATGGTGGGCTTCTGGGACCTATGAACAGCATTTGACATTTCTTTACATAGTCTCAGCAACTAGTACATGCAAAGACTTTAGAAATCATATGATCTTCTTCTTTGGCACTTGAGGAAACTGAAGCCTATAGTGAATAAGTGATTTTCTCAAGATCAAACAATTTAATGGGAAAACTGACACTGGAACCAAGGTTTCCTGATGTTCACTCATATGGGGAAGAAAAAAAAAACATTTGAACATTTTGATTTAGAGAAGATATCTTTTCCAAAATGAAACCATGCAGAATCAAAATATGATGAAAAGGGAAAGTAAAACAATAGCTAGTAGAGCCAGGTCAGTTTCTGGGAGAAGCTGTTGTCAAGATAGGATGAAATGTGTGAGTTTTTTACTGGGAGAAATACCCATGATGGTAAAGAGGAGACAGTAGAGATGAGAGCCTTCAGATCACAATGCAGGTCAGACCTGTGAGGGAGAAAAGGGAAAAACAGCAGGAATCTCAGACTGCAGTACAGTTCCAGGGAATTTTCAGCTAGGCTGCTAGAGAGTACTGAAGTCAAATACATCCAGTAAAGCACCCCCCCAACCCCCGCCCTTTTCATGGGCATGGCTTTCATTAGTATCCTTGCTGTGTTTAGTCACTGGGGCAGCTTTCTGATGCCTGGACATTGGTGCAAACTCAATGGATCCGAAAGTTAACAGCTTGGGCTGTCAGTCAATTACACATCCTGCAGGACAAAATCTGGATGGGACATTTTCATGGCTACCACACTAACTGGGGACTTACTTTGTGCCAGATGCTGTGATGAAATATTTATATGCATTATCTCAGTTCATACTCAAAGCAAGTTTATGGCATGGATATTATTATTTCCACTTTACAAGTGAAGGTTAAAGGAAACCCTACCTGTTTTTTGAAATGTCTTCTAATTTTTTGCGTATGAGCTACTTTTTATACTAGGATACTTGTTCATGAAATTGTTTCTTGATCTTTGCTTGAAAACCGCCTTTTATACCAGTCATATCTGCCATGACTGGGATTCCATGTGCTCCTCTTTTAAACACCTTATTATAAGAGATGCAATGTGGAAAGTGTGTTAATTACTCAGTTGTGTCCTACTCTTTGCAACCCCACAGACTGTGGCCTGCCAGGTTCCTCTGTCCACAGCCTTTTCCAGGCAAGAATACTGGAGTGGGTTGCCATTCTCTTTTCCAGGGGATCTTCCTGACCCAGGGATTGAACCTGGGTCTCCTGAATTGCAGACAGATTCTCTATCATCTGAGCCACTGGCATTTCTTAATTCTGCACTGTGAATTCATCATTTTACATTAAGACATTTGCTATTATCAATTGGAATGACTGTGTTACCTAAAGACTAGATAAATTTTATCCTTGGACTGCTTCTTGTTGAGGTTCTGATCCTCAGCATATGAATATTATAGCACAACAGTGAAGGTGAGTCAAGGGCAGGCAAGGTATTCAGGTGTATGTAAGTGATAGCGCTGTTCACCTTAAATTACACAGTGCTGTATGTCAATTATATTTCAGTAAAACTAGAAGAAAAAAGATACAATGAAAAATAAATGTGTGAAATGTTTCCAATTTTATACAGAAGCAAAATAGCCTTTGCAAAATGTACCTAAGTAAGCCAGAGTAAAGCAGCTCAGGCAATAAGTAGGGTAGTCCAGGAAGGACTTCAGGGCATGTCACATGTCATCAAGTCCAGGTCTTTAAGGAAGTGGTTCACTGAAGAGAATTTAGTCTCTGAAGTAGGCAGCGCTGCAGACCTACAGGATGGGGTAGTTTGATGGGAGGTAGGGGGACAACTGCAATAAAATTAAAGGACAGGATTTTGCTTCTTTAAAATAATTGATTTTTAAACTTGTGTGTTTTACAACTTGTGGGATCCTATAAATTTTTAAATTTTCCTGCTGGTCAGTGTTTTTGTTTTGTTTCAGTTTTTAAAAATAAACATTATTAACCAATTCAGTTCTCTCTTTTTTTACTTTTGCTCACAAAGAAAAACCATTTGGGGCTGGTAGTGGCTTTAGCAACCTACTAATATAGAGTCCTCTGTTATATATTTTTTTCTTTAAAAAAAAATGTTATTACATTATAGTTACTTTACAATATTGGATTATTTTCTGTTGTACAGCAAAATGAATCAGCCCTACGTATGCATATAACCCCTCTTTTTTGCATTTCTTCTCATTTAGGTCATCACAGAGCATTAAGTAGAGTTTCTCATGCTATATAGTGGGTTCCTTTTGCAACTGAGGAGAGGAAAGGCTAGTTGGTATAAAGGATAGAAAGAGAATTGTTAGTAACATTTTTACCTACATCCCACCACCCTCAGAAACATGTGGTTCATAGTATTTCTTTTTAGCAGAGCTCTAAGTTGAAAAATTTGGTTCATAGTCTCCTAGCCTCAATCCTAAAGAAGTTTTCATAACCACAATAGGTTGCATGTTCATATGAAAAGATGAAATGAGATTTAAAAAGCAAATCAAACATTATTTTGATATAAAATTGCACATCATATAAATTTTTTTGACCCCTCTAAAATGCTATGATTGTTTTCTTTATTCTCAGCTTTGTGACATGTGGTTGGCGTGTGAACAAACATTAACCCAAAACCTTCCTATAAAGACCAGTACTGATTTTAGTCTGTATTTAAGGACACAGAAACTAGCACTTTTGATTCAGAGGGTTGAGAAGAAGGACGATTTTAAAGAAAGCTTCTTTTAAATATAAATCCTATTTTAAATAGTTGAGTCATGTGAATTTCTCCCCTCGCCCCCCGCCTAGTATGGCACTTCCCTGACCAGGGATCAAACCTGTGCTCTTTGCAGATAAAGCATGGAGTCAACCACTGGACCATCCAGAAAAGCCATGTGAATCTGTATGTTAATATTGATGTCACGGTTGGATGTTTATGCCTTTCAGTTTAAAAAATTCTAAAATGATGCTTTGTGATAAATTCAAACTTAAATGACTAGAGGGAGTGACTTTCTGTATAATTAGCATGATAATATAATCGGGTCCTATCTCTTGATATTTTTATGAGATTATCATTCTTATAATCATTTACAGAGCTCACGCACTGTTGATAGTATATCTGCAATGTGCATTCGATATTTGAGAACTTATTTTGAAAAGAGTTGTTTCTACTTTATGCAGAAATCCAACAGAGTTTTACTAATGACTTGATCAAGCATCCCAAGAAACTCTAACGATAGGGCACATATTCCCAATGATGAAAATTGCACTCAATTTAAATACAAGATGAATATTAATAGGATGCTTTGTTCCCTTTCAGATGACTTCCCTATTTTACTCTCTTTCTTGGGTCAGTTGTCTCTAAGCTGAGTTCTAAATAGTTTGTACAACCTTATCTTTTATAGAATTATGCATAAAATCCATACATATCCTATGAGACTCTCTAGAATAAACTGTATTAATTCTTGTATTCTGATTAATTCTTGTATTTGCTGAAATGTTCTTCCTCTTGCTATGCGGCATGCATTCAATTATGGGAAATGGGAATGCTTTAAAATACCACATTCTGGCATGAAGTGTTTTGAAAATCTTTGGGGGACATTAGTTTGCCTTTAATAACAAGTCCAAAATCATGCCTACTGGGCCTTTCCACTGGAAACAAAGATTGTATATTGCTATAAAAAAACAGTATTGTCATCTGGCTGATGTCTGTCAAATGGAGAATAGCTCCACAGCACAGGAGACAAGAGAAGAAGGAGCAGGAGAAAAATAGGCATTCAAAGGTGAGAACCACCTTTTTTCCCTGGAAGATACACACTTTTTTTTAAACAAGAAGAAAGCACTTTATTTTTCAGTCCCTCTCTCCCCAGGCTTTACAAAACCGAGATGCTCTGTTGTCAAGTTGGAAAATTAGAGCTATGATTACCTTTAAAAAGTTTTACTTGTCAGAATTTCTTCTCAGCATGTAAAACACCTCTTTGTAGTGTCTCACGCCACTATTTCGCTTCTGTAAGACATACCATGGAGAACACCTTGTCCAAAAGAGTCAGTATCAATGCTTTTCCTACCAGGCCAATTGATACTAGGAACTTTTTACTTTGTTTTCCACTGGGCAAATCTTTGCTACTTTTTTGGAGGATGCCAAATGTAATTTAATTCTGAAATATACAAAAAAAAAAAAACCTCATGAAAACAAAACAGAACTATATGGATTGGGGATTGGTTCTATAAAATAAATGGAAATTTGGTGGGCACAAGTGCCTGGTAATATGTTTAAGAGCATACCAATAAAATACAGAGAAATAAAATACAGGAAATAAAAAATATGGAAATAAATACAGAAATAAAATATAAAGAAACATCTTTCAAGATGAACAGCTGATAAAAAATGAAAAATAGCTATGAATATAGTACTTTTCATAGAACAAAAGAAAAATATACAAAATAAGTAAGGCCAGTAAAGAATCTGCCTGCATTGCAAGAGACCTGGATTCGATTCCTGCGTTGGGAAGATCCCCTGGAGAAGGGAATGGCTACCCACTCCAGCATTCTTGCCTGGAGAATTCCACGGACAGAGTCTGGCAGGCTACACCCAATGGGGTTGCAAAAGTCAGACATGACTGAACAACTGATGCTTTTGACTTTTATCTATTCAGTGGCTCCCAGTATCTCTATAACTTAAAAGTTTCCTCATTTATTAGTGCTACAACCAATCCAACTTCCCATAAAATTCATTCTCTGTATTTTCATTGTTAAAATATGATTTCAGAAATATAGTCCATTAGAAAGACTTTGAAAACTGGAATACGATGTAAGGCTTTAGTTTAAGTCATGATTCTGCCTCTTACTGACTGTATCCTTGGACCAGTGGTTTGCTATTAAATGTTTAACAACAGACTTTACAGGGGAAAAGAAAGCTTAAAGTGTGATTTCCTTGGTGTATATAGTCCTACCATGTCCAATTTCAAGTTAGTAACAGGATGTCCTGAATGTAGAGTAAAAGAGAAGAGTGGACAGTGGGATTTCCCAACCTGGTAGGAATTGGCTTCATCACATTACTGCCTTGAACAATTGTATCATTGTTCTGAATCTTCTCTTCTGTAAAATTAGAATAATGATGTTCATCTCATACAAATAGTTGAAAGAATTTAATGAAAAAAAATATTAATGCTTTAGTTTATCAGAGAAGTATATAAGATCAGAGATTGGTAGCTTAGAGTGAAGGATGAAGATTTAGCTTCAGGACCAGGGACCAGGCTTGATCACTCAAGAGCTTTTGTAGCAGAGTTTTATTAAAGTATAAAAAAGGACAGAGAAAGCTTCTGACACAGACATCAGAAAGGGGACAGAGAGTGCCCCCCTCACTAGTGTTAGCAAGGGAGTTATGTACTTTTTAATTAGTTATTACAATAAATCAAAAGAATGTCTCAACATTGTAAAAATTTTACCAGATCCACTCCCACAATTTACATTTTAGGATAGCAGGATTAGAATTTAATAGAAAGATCCTACCAGACCCACTCCCATAATGTACATTTTAGGATACCAGGATTAGTCAGAAGGTTTTCAGGAAGAAGAAACTGTCCTCAAGCAGGATACGTTGTTGTTACATAATCCCTAATACAGAATTTAAACTGAGTTGTTTGTTGTGTAATCATCAGCTTCAGACTTCAGAAAAAAACCCCGTTTTATGTGACTAAGAAATGTAGAGGAAAAAAAACTAAAAAAATTGTCCTTTTCTCCTCCTTAAGAATTCCAGACCCATATCTTCTCCTCAAGAACCCCAGACCCCGCTATCCTCCTTGGGGACCCTGGACTTCTTATCAACCTGCCTAGGAATTGACTCTCTCAAGATCATCGTTGAAAGCCCATTTAAATTCCTACTCAGCCTTTTAGTCATGCCAAGATAGAGAAGGGATATGCATCACACCTAGGAGTACGTAAAACTAGGGAGAATAGTTGACAGAATGGAAGGTAGATTGTGAATAAAAAAATATTTTGGAAGACTTGAGTATTGGCTACATAGCAATAGAAAATTTACTGGTAGCATCTACATCTATGCAAGCAACAACAACAACAAAAACAAGCATTCAACAGGTGAGGAAGAAAATATTTTAAAGACAGGCTTAGATATTTTGGAAGACAATTATCTTCATTTATACAATTGATATGGTGTTATCAAATGTATTCTTTACCAACTGAGCTATCANTAGCTTAGAGTGAAGGATGAAGATTTAGCTTCAGGACCAGGGACCAGGCTTGATCACTCAAGAGCTTTTGTAGCAGAGTTTTATTAAAGTATAAAAAAGGACAGAGAAAGCTTCTGACACAGACATCAGAAAGGGGACAGAGAGTGCCCCCCTCACTAGTGTTAGCAAGGGAGTTATGTACTTTTTAATTAGTTATTACAATAAATCAAAAGAATGTCTCAACATTGTAAAAATTTTACCAGATCCACTCCCACAATTTACATTTTAGGATAGCAGGATTAGAATTTAATAGAAAGATCCTACCAGACCCACTCCCATAATGTACATTTTAGGATACCAGGATTAGTCAGAAGGTTTTCAGGAAGAAGAAACTGTCCTCAAGCAGGATACGTTGTTGTTACATAATCCCTAGTACAGAATTTAAACTGAGTTGTTTGTTGTGTAATCATCAGCTTCAGACTTCAGAAAAAAACCCCGTTTTATGTGATTAAGAAATGTAGAGGAAAAAAAACTAAAAAAATTGTCCTTTTCTCCTCCTTAAGAATTCCAGACCCATATCTTCTCCTCAAGAACCCCAGACCCCGCTATCCTCCTTGGGGACCCTGGACTTCTTATCAACCTGCCTAGGAATTGACTCTCTCAAGATCATCGTTGAAAGCCCATTTAAATTCCTACTCAGCCTTTTAGTCATGCCAAGATAGAGAAGGGATATGCATCACACCTAGGAGTACGTAAAACTAGGGAGAATAGTTGACAGAATGGAAGGTAGATTGTGAATAAAAAAATATTTTGGAAGACTTGAGTATTGGCTACATAGCAATAGAAAATTTACTGGTAGCATCTACATCTATGCAAGCAACAACAACAACAAAAACAAGCATTCAACAGGTGAGGAAGAAAATATTTTAAAGACAGGCTTAGATATTTTGGAAGACAATTATCTTCATTTATACAATTGATATGGTGTTATCAAATGTATTCTTTACCAACTGAGCTATCAGGGAAACCGATGAACGTGAGTCTGAGTGAACTCTGGGAGATGGTGATGGACAGAGAGGCCTGGCTGCTGCGATTCATGGGGTCGCAAAGAGTTGGACACGACTGAGCGACTGAACTGAACTATCAAATGTATGGATGTGAGAGCTGGACCATAAAGAAGGCTGAACACCTAAGAATTTATGGCTTTGAGCTGCGGTATTGGAGAAGACTCTTGAGACTCCACTGGACTACAAGGAGATCAAATCAGTCAGTCCTAAGGGAAATCAATCCTGAATATTCATTAGAAGGATTGATACTGAAGCTGAAACTCCAATACTTTGACCACCTGATGTGAAGAGCTGAATCATTAAAAATCTACTCATTCATTTCCCTGATGTTGGGAAAGACTGAAGGCAGGAGAAAAAGGAGACAACAGAGGATGAGATGGTTGGATGGCATCTCTGACTCAATGGACATGAGTTTGAGCAAGCTCCAGGAAATGGTGAAGGACAGTCCATTGGAACGCAAAGACTGGCAGACTGCAGTCCATGGGGTCGCAAAGAGTCAGACACAACTGAACAAGTGAAAAACAACAAAGCTTACAAATTCAGGCTACATTGAGGCAAGTTAATTCAATTAAGAAAATAAGAATTTCTCTCCAAGTAATGGTGGCCAGTCCACATATAGAAAATTTGCCTTTGTTTCTGAACATTAAGAATAATACCAAAACATGCAGCCCATGATAAGTAGATTGACTAGATTCATACAAGACAAATATATATTTGTCAAATATATATTAATTGAAAGAATTGCAGATGTCTAGCTTGGATAAATGAGTGGGCTTCCCTGGTGACTTAAATTGTAAAGAATCTGTTTGTAATGCAGGAGAACCAGGTTCGATCCCCTGGAGAAGGGAATGGCTAAATGAAGACGCAATGAAAATGTGATTGTTAACATTAAATATGTAAGTTCATCTTATATATAGTTTCAAAGATAAAAAACAGTGTTGAAAAGTTTCAGAAAAACAAATTTTACTTTAAGAATTTTCTAAAGATGGAATTATCTTCAATAGGAAGCTAGGTTCTCCAAAATGATTGCTGACCAGATGCAAAAGGATGAGCAGATGTGAGAAGAATGGTACTTGAGAATAAGACTAGCTGTCCTTTATGACATCAAGCACTCATTCCATTTTAAGTTGTTATATTTTTAAGTTTTTGTTTTTCATGATAATTGAAAAAAATAATATATTCTTAAGTCTGAAGGTAGAAGACAACCTTGAAAAATTTCAAAATTATTTTGTCACTGTAATTTCAAAAACTGTTAAAAATCAGCATGAAAAATCAAGAGGCTAAGAATGTGACCAGAAGTCAACTACCTTTCAGTACCAAATGAAAGAGCTTGGTCTCTGGGAAAGGTAATTGCAAGGGGAGCATTACCATGAGTGGAGTTTTACAACAGGATGTGTTAACTTTTATCTTTATTCAGCTAGTGACAGTTGCAATGTTGAATGTTGTTGTAAAAGGAGTCATTTTTATCTGCTCAAATCGTGGACTAAGACTGAGTCATTTCAACACACACATTCAGATCTCTGAAGAACAATAGATGTTTATTGATCATTTCCTAATACCTCATTATGAGGGTTATTTTAAAAATGGTCACTGTATGCTTTCAGTTTGAGCAAAACTTGATCTGGGGAGATATTTGACTTTTAATGGATATGTAATATCCATTACATATTGCAGAGAAACTTACATTTCCTGTTACCATTGCTCTACTTTAGCTCCATACAAATCCTTGGCTTCCTTCCTTCCCTAAATGGATGCTGTCACCAGCTGGGTTTCTCAAGATGAAACTTTTGGTACTCATGAAGCAAGAATAAATTTTTCTGTTATCTTTCAATAACAGAACTTTCATATTAACTCTCTTTTGCTTTTTGTTGTTGTTCAGTTGCTAAGTCGTGTCCAACTCTTTACGATTCCATGACCTGTAGCACACCAGGCTCCTCTGTCCTCTCCCAGAGTTTGCTCAAATTCATGTCTATTGAGTCAATGATGCTATCTAACCATCTCATCCTCTGCTGCCCCCTCCTGCTATGGCCTTCAATCTTTCCTGGCATCAGTGTCTTTTCCAATCAGTCAGTTCTTCACATCAGGTGTCCAAAGTATTGGAGCTTCAGCTACAGCATCAATCCTTTCAGTGAATATTCAGGTTGATTTCCTTTAGGATTGAGTCTTCCCTGGTGGCTCAGCAATAAAGAATCCACCTGTAATGCAGAAGACATGGGTTTGATCCCTGGGTCAGGAAGGTCCCTTGGAGGAGGAAGTGGTAACCCACTCCAGTATCCTTGCTATGTCCAGTCCCATGGACAGAGGACCCTGGTAGGCTACAGTCCATGGGATCACAAAGAATTGACTCACCTCCTTTAGGATTGACTGGTTTGATCTTGCATTCTAAGGGACTCTGAAGAGTCTTCTCCGGCACCATAATTCAAAAGCATCAATTCTTTAGGGCTTAGCTTTCTTTATCACCCAACTCTCACATCCGTNTATGTCCAGTCCCATGGACAGAGGACCCTGGTAGGCCACAGTCCATGGGATCACAAAGAATTGGACATGACTGGGCACTCACCTCCTTTAGGATTGACTGTTTTGATCTTGCAGTCTAAGGGATTCTGAAGAGTCTTCTCCTGCACCATAATTCAAAAGCATCAATTCTTTGGGGCTTAGCTTTCTTTATCATCCAACTCTCACATCCATACAAAACCATAGCTTTGACTATGCAGACCTTTGTCAACAAAGTGATGTCTCTGCTTTTTAATATGCCATCTAGGTTTCTCATAGCTTTCTTTCCAAGGAACAAGTGTCTTTTAATTTCATTGCTACANCCAACTCTCACATCCGTACAAAACCATAGCTTTGACTATGCAGACCTTTGTCAACAAAGTGATGTCTCTGCTTTTTAATATGCCATCTAGGTTTCTCATAGCTTTCTTTCCAAGGAACAAGTGTCTTTTAATTTCATTGCTACAGTCACTGTTCACAGTGATTTTAGAGCCCAGAAAAATAAAATCTGTCACTACTTCCATCCTTTCCTCTTCTATGTGCCATGCAGTGATGGCACGAACTTAGCTTTTTGAATGTTGAGTTTTAAGCCAGCTCTTTCACTCTTCTCTTTCACCTTCATTAAGAGGCTCTTTAGTTCCTTTTCACTTTTTGCCATTAGAGTGATGTCATCTGCCTATGTGAGGTTGTTGATATTTCTCCCAGCAATCTTGATTCCTTCTTGTGATTCATCTGGCCTGACATTTCATATGGTGTACTCTGCATATAAGTTAAATAAGCAGGGTGATAATATACCACCTTGTTGTACTCCTTTCCCAATTTTGAACCATTCAGTTGTTCCATGTAAGGTCCTAATTATTGCTTCTTGACCTGCATACAGGCTTCTCAGGAGACATATAAGGTGGTCTAGTACTGACTTCTCTTTATGAATTTTCCACAGTTTGTTGTGATCCACTCAGTCAAAGGCTTTACCATAGTCAGTGNTAAGGTCCTAATCATTGCTTCTTGACCTGCATACAGGCTTCTCAGGAGACATGTAAGGTGGTCTAGTACTGCCTTCTCTTTATGAATTTTCCACAGTTTGTTGTGATCCACTCAGTCAAAGGCTTTAGCATAGTCAGTGAACAGGCTCATTTGCTTAGGTCAGTCTTAAATTCCGTTATTGGTTTCCTGAGGAAAAGATTTTGGAAAATGACAAAGTGTTAAGATTTTTTTCTTTGCTAATCCCTTAATCTTGGTGTCAGTCCACTGTGCTTTGCCCAAGTTCTCAACAGTGACCAGGGTGACATGAACATTTGTCTAAAGCCAGTGTAGGCATGGTGTTCTGAGGACAACCATGAGTTTTTTAATTTGTTATGAAAGCCCTGTGTCCTAAATTCTGGAAGTTCTAAATGTCTCTGAATGCTTAATCAGGATGTGTTTCAGGTACTTTGTTTGAGGGTACTGGAAAAGGTCATCAACATCCTTGTTGACTGCTTATCTTGAATGTATAGTAAACCTGAAAATTAAAATAAAAATTATATAATGATTAACCATTGGTTGCTTGTTGCCCCCAGTTTGGTACTGATGAGCGTCTAGCTGAGGGGGGTTTTGTTAGTCCAAATATATATTACTAGAAAGTCTTTCTGCTTGGCCTGTTTACACTGAGAAGTGACAAACTTCTGAGCAGCTAGCTTTCAGCAAAAGCTTAAGATTTCTTCCTTATACCTTTTTGTTAGACTGGAATTTCTAATCTCTGTTACCATTGTTTAATGTGTAGGATCTGAAGGATCATCATATGTGAGCACACAAACTTGAACCAAGTGAAGTACCAACATCTTAAATTCTATTCTTTAAAGATTCATTGGAGGCAGCCAGATCCCTTTATCTGATAAGCCAGTCTTACCTGATGCGTTAAGCTCCTAACTCTCCTAGTTTCCTAGTGGGTGTTTTCCAATTGGTCTGGCTCTGTTCCTTGCCATATTTAAAGTCACTGCTCATCACTGGTGTGTATTTCATTAACTGGAATAAGTTGGAGAGTTGTGGCTATCTGGCAGTAATAACTTCAGTAAATCTGTTTTGTCCTTTTGTCCACTGCTTTTCTCTAAGATCTTTTGTATCAGTGACTGTACTTTTCTTTCTTTTTTTTTTTAAAATTTATTTACTTATTTGCTGTATTGAGTCTTAGTTGCTGCATGTAGGATCTTCAATCTTTGTTGCAGCATGAGGGATCTTTCAGAGTTATGGCATGTGAACACTTAGTTGCAGCATGTGAGGTCTAGCTCCCTGACTAGAAATTGAGCCCAAGCCTCCTGCTTTGGGAACATGCAGTCTTAGCCACTGGGCCACCAGGGGAGTCTCCAGTGACTGTACTTTCTGATGGCCAGCAGCCCCACCATCTTTAACACATGTATGCACTTGCTTGAAAGTCTTTAGTTTTTCCAGTGGGAGTTTATATCAGCCCCAGGGGCTTTCCCCCATTCTATTCATGCCTTTGTCAGAATCTCAGGGATGGGCTCAGCTTGATTATAAGGACTTTTTATTTCAGGAATAAATATAGCTCCATGATAAATCTCAGAGAATGACATATATTTGTTAAATGAATGAGTAGATGGATAAATGAATAAATTCTGTACTTGTTAAAAACTAGCATGCTTTGTAGAGCATTCTCGTCTCTAACTATGGTCTATAGACCACGTGCAAATGAATCCTTATAGGTGTTTACTGAAATCTGTTCTGGTGCCCTGTGGAAGACAGCCCCAAAGATGGCCCTGAATGATCACTGCCTTCTGGTATTTATGCTCTTGTGTAGTTCCCTCCCACATTCTATCAGGACTGATTTTATTAAATAGCATATGGCAGAAGTGGTGATAGGTCACTAATGAGAATATTGAGGACAGACTTGGGGTTGTCAAGGAGGAGTGGGGGTGGGGGGAATGGATTGGGAGTTCAGAGTTAGCAGATACAAACTAGTATATATAGAATGGGTTAGCAACACATTCCTATGTATAGCATTCAGTTCAGTTCAGTCGCTCAGTCATGTCCGACTCTTTGCGACCCCATGAATTGCAGCACACCAGGCCTCCCTGTCCATCACCAACTCCCGGAGTTCACTCAGACTCGTGTCCATCTAGTCAGTGATGCCATCCAGCCATCTCATCCTCAGTCGTCCCCTTCTCCTCCTGCCCCCAATCCGTCCCAGCATCAGGGTCTTTTCCAATGAGTCAACTCTTCGCATGAGGTGGCCAAAGTACTGGAGTTTCAGCTTTAGCATCATTCCTTCCAAAGAAATCCCAGGGTTGATCTCTTTCAGAATGGACTGGTTGGATCTCCTTGCAGTCCAAGGGACTCTCAAGAGTCTTCTACACCACAGTTCAAAAGCATCAATTCTTCAGTGCTCATCTTTCTTCACAGTCCAACTCTCACATCCAAACGTGACCACAAGAAAAACCATAGCCTTGACTAGACAGACCTT
>SJYW01039106.1:119304-176326 GCA_006410735.1 Raphicerus campestris
ACTCTCCTCTTTTGCTTTCATCAAGAGGCTCTTTAATTCTTCCTCACTTTCTGGCATAAGGGTGGTGTCATCTGCATATCTGAAGTTATTGATATTTCTCCCAGCAATCTTGATTCCAGCCTGTGCTCATCTGGACCAACGTTTCTCATGATGTACTCTGCATATAAGCTAAATAATCAGAGTGACAGTATACAGCCAGTCTTGACGTACTCTTTTTCTTATTTGGAACCAGTCTGTTGTTCCATCTCCAGTTCTAGCTGTTTGCCTTCTGACCTGCATACAGATATCTCAAGAGGCAGGTCAGGTGGTCTAGTATTCCCATCTCCTTCAGAATTTTCCACAGTTTATTGTGATCCATGCATTCAAAGGCTTTAGCATAGTCAGTAAAGCAGAAATAGATGTTTTCCTGGAACTCTCTTCCTTTTTTGATGATCCAACAGAAGTTGGCAATTCAGTCTCCTGTTCCTCTGCCTTTTCTAAAAGAAGCTTGAACATCTGGAAGTTCACAATTCACGTATTGCTGAAGCCAGGCTTGGAGAATTTTGAGCATTATTTTGCTAGTGTAAGATGAGTGCAATCATGTGGTAGTTTGAGCATTCTTTGGCATTGCCTTTCTTTGGGATGGGAATGAGAATTAACCTTTTCCAGTCCTGTGGCCACTGCTGCATTTTCCAAAAATACTTCCAGAATAAGAATTAAATGCAGCATTTATTTTGTCCAAAGTTGATAGATGGATATGTTTCAGAGTATCACAGTGGTTTCTGGGTAAAAATTCTGCCTCTATAAGCAAGTTGAACTAAATTAGTCAACATTTCCTTTTAGATGATTTTGATTGTTTTAAGTTCTTTGTATAGTGAACTTGTGAGGGTTTCCTTAGTGGCTCAGATGGTAAAAAATCTGCCTGCAATGTGGAAGACCTGGGTTTCAATCCCTGGGTTGGGAAGATCCCCTGGAGGAGGGCATGGCAACCCACTCCAGTATTTTTGCCTGGATAATTCCCATGGACAGAGGACCCTGGCAGGCAACAGTCCATGGGGTTGCAAAGAGTCAGACACAGCTGAACGACTGAGCACATGCACACACATGGTGAGCTGAACTTTTGCCTTTCTGCAATTTTTGTACATTTCCTATTGGTTAAAAATACACAGAATGAATCTAGTCCCTCTGTATCTTTCAGTCCACCAGTATCTGAAGATATATGACATTTCTCTTACTTTGCACCTAGGGTTCAAATATGCAAGTGCCACTGGGGGTCACTTATAATAGATGCTGACAAGTTAGAAATACATTTATATCTGCTACTGTTATAGGCTATTCCACATTTCTACTTTGAGATTTAAAAAAAAATGTTAAGTGTCCTGGCATTTTCATGTTGCTCTAAAACTAGGAACATGGCTTAACTGATTTGGTACAAGAAGTTAAGCAATTTCATTTCAGAAAAAGATTTTCCCTTTTAGGGACAGAGAATAACATTTATCTAGAGATTCAGTTGTCATGTTCATACTAATGTATGCAAATAAAATCAGAGTTTCAGTAACTGCTATGCCTCTAAAAGGTCATATTCTTTTAATTAGAATCAAGCAATTAATTCTAAATGTTCCCCTATCTTTTTCTGGAAGCATTTCCTTTCATTATCAAAAGCCTCAGATTTCTTCCCATTCTATGTTTTTAGCATATGAAATAAATAATAAAAACTTATGGTTTGGTTCATCCTGAATTTAATTGCACCTCCCCTTAATGCATTCAATTCAATGTGGCTCTTTGGGTTTTTATGGCTTTCAGTATATATAGTACCTGTTGATATGTTGATATGATATTAGAACAAATTGAGTGTTAGTCATGATTTTTGACACTTTGAATCCTATGCTTCTGATTTATATGACTGGGAAACTACTACTAATAAAGCCTTATTTAGGCATAAATTTATTATTTTTAAATTAAACATAAAGATGATAAAACCTAAAAATGTTGCCAAAAACTTCATTTTCCCTGCACACACACACACAAAAAGCTAAAATTCAAATTCAAATTTCCTTAGTGCTGGGTTGCCCTCTGCTTATATATATATATATATATATTTTTTTTTAATTGATTGACAATATCCAAAGTATCATTTCAAAATGACTGACTTAACATGGTGGGTTACCTTTCTTTAGTTATTACTTTATTCTCTCCTCCCTCTCCTCTTTCATGCTCAAAAAATTAAAAATATTATTCATTAATACTTTTATTCATTCTATAGTATCCATTCATATACTGAGTCAACACACATTTATTGAGTGCCTAATGCATGAGCCAAACTTTGCTTTAGAACAGTGATTGTCAAATTGTAATGTGTTCATGAATCAACCAAAGGATTTAATTAACACTCCCATTCTGATTCAGTAGGTTTGGGTGGGGCCTGAGATTTTATATTTCTGATAAACTCTTGGCCCAGGGAACAAACTTAGAGGACCAAGGCATTAGACCAGAGAAGAGATCTGAATCCTTTGAATTGATTTTTTTTGTCCACCATAAAATCAAGACATTTCCTTTTGTAAATACAGGTAATTTTGAAAGGACATGCTCATTATTTTAGTTAAGAATTCATCCTCTTTGCTTTCATGGCACTTATCGCACTGTGATGTCTTTAATTGTTGGTGTCTCTTTTGTTGTATTTAATTCCCTTGAAAATTGACATTAAATTCTATTTAGTGTTTCTATCATCTATCATGGGCTTCCCTGGTGGCTCAGTCCATCATGGTGTTTGCTGCTAAGTCGCTTTAGTCGAGTCCGACTCTGTGTGACCCCATAGGTGGTAGCCCACCAGGCTTCCCCGTCCCTGGGATTCTCCAGGCAAGAACACTGGAGTGGGTTGACATTTCCTTCTCCAGTGCATGAAACTGAAAAGTGAAAGTGAAGTCGTTCAGTTGTATCTGACTCCTAGCGACCCCATGGACTGCAGCTTACCAGGCTCCTCCATCCATGGGATATTCCAGGCAAGAGTACTGGAGTGAGGTGCCATTGCCTTCTCTAATCATGGTATTTATGGCTCAATAATAATGTGATAAATAAATGTAGTAAATGGATATTACTGTCAGAGTAACATCTATTCTAACTTCTACTTGGTTTCCCTACCCCCGTAAGAGTCAGAAAGAGGCTTTTCCCTCTTTTTCCCACTTTAGTCTAAGTACAGTAGCCTTTCCAAGAAGTGAAGTATTCAAAGTTGAGCTAATGTTGGTCTTGATGTGAAGTAGAGGAACCTCATTTTGAGAAGGGGATAAAAGCAAATGAAGTCTTGTGTTCCAGACAAGATAATCTTGCAAATGAAATTACTATTAGCTTGCCAAGTGTCTGGAATGGGCTTGGTCAGGTAAGAAGATGTGTTACAGAGTCCAGAGACAGTCCCCTGGGGAAACAGTACGATGGGGAGGCCATTACTATGTTGGAGGAATCTGACCCTTGCCTTCCAGTCCTGAATTGTTACTGGTGATATGGAGGACAGCGTGGTAGGAGCTGTGAAAAGTCTGTGGGTAAGGGTATAGGTTTATACCTGACCCATGAATATTCAGAGCCCCAGACCTTCTCACAAACAAGTCAATGACCTTGTAACTTTCTTGTAAGAGTTTATAGGGACAGTCACATGATCATTTCAGCATAATAATAATAATAACATTAGTAAACTCTTAGTGAATAGATAGATATTTTGGCTATAGAAATATATATAAATTTAGGAAGCACCAATAAATGCATTCTTTGTAAGGCACAGAACTGAATAATTTAAGAAATACAGTCTGTCAGAATTATTGCTTTACATTAAATGTAATACCATATTTTCCCTTTGAAAATGTCATAATTATATGTAGCTACACTTAGTTAGAGCTTACTAGTTGCCCAGGATTTTTCTTAATAATTTACATATGCTAACTCATTTAATCCATTTGAGAGGGATATTTTCATTGATAAAGCAATAAAGGGACAATATATTTGAATAATTCACTCAGGGTTACATAACAGAAAGTGGTGGAGCTGTGTTTTGAACTCAGGCATTTTGGGTCCTTAGGGTCTGTGCTTTTAACTATTATAGGACTCTGTCCATCACATAAGTGTTTCTCATAAACTTTGAATGTGAGAGACATCCAACTAAACTGGATTTATTTAAATAGAATTGAGAAGACAGTAGAGTTCTCATTGTAATTGGGTAAGCACACAGGAGATGGGATGTTCAGGTCCACAGAGTCAAAGATTTACATCCCTAGAAGTCAGATCAAATGGTGCTATATTCTTTTCCTTTTTGCCGAACAGTATGTCCTGTATACTATCCTAAAATGGTTGCTGAGAAATGCATATCTGTATGTCTGCAACACATTCCATGATGACTCTCTTATTATTCTAAAAGGCAAGGCGGGAAAATATGAGCAATCCACTAATTCATTGATAATTGAAGTTATCCAAAGAGTGTCTAGTAATGGATTGATGCCCAGCTTTACAGAGATCTCTGGAGTTTGGATTCTCCACTTGGCTTTCTTTTGTGCAACAGTTTGTTCAGTGGTTAGAATGGTGGAAGAAGAAATGCTGAGCACTTTTGCAGGTAATAAATACAAAGTTAGAAAGAGTGGCTATTACTTTAGATGATAGCCACATGCCTGAAGAAAGATCTTTCCAGTTTGGAGCTATGGGCTGAAACTAATAAAAAGAAAATTTATAGAGTTATTAGAAACTCTTGTTTATTGCACATTTATAGGAAAAGGAAATTTATGACAAAATTCCTGTGGTTTTATTTGCCTACCTGCTCAATATGAGCCAGTATGATGTTAACAGATGCTTAAAAAAGTTAATACATTCTTAAAATGCATTAATAGAGGTAGAGAGTCAAGTTCAAGTGTGGTAATAGTTTCACTATAATCTGAACTGCTCAGGCTGTGTCTTGTATATTATATTCAGTTCTGTAGGCTGCATTTTAAGAGTTACTGAAAAGGTGTATTACACCTAGAGGGTGACTAGACTGTTGAAGAGATTGGAAACCATGGTGTTTTAGAAATTGAGCTCACCTAACCTAGAAAAGAAACTGATAAGGCCTTGTTAAAGTTCACATTGTAAAATACTTTCTTGGAAGAGAGATAATAATTTGGTGTAATTCTATAGAGAACTAAATCCAATAGATAAGAAGGTAAAAGATTGGGTATATTCTTACAGTTATGGCTGAGAAAAGATAGAATAAGACACCTTGAAAATAATGTGGAGTGGAGCAAAGCAAATATCATTTCTCCTTTTTGTTATAATAAAAATTGTTTTTTAAAATAGATTTCATTATAAATGTAATATTGTTTAACCTAAAAGTGTCAAACAATTTATAGATGATTCATGATTTTCTAGAGCATTTGTTTTGGATATATCTTTTCATATCAGTGAAATGAGACCTAGATTACTCCTTTAAATTACTAGAATTTCTTTCCTAAATACCTGAAAATATGTAAGTGTTTTTACTTTACTTCATGATGTTTATAAACTTGACTATAATAGCCAATGTTATACATATATCATTCATTTCTTTAGTCCTAATAGTTAGAGCTTTTAGGAATGATTACTTTAAGAGTTTTGAGGTATTTTATGAAGCTAGTCTCAACAAAGATTATAAAATTAAACCTCTATTGTCAGGGTGTAGATAATTCCATCTGTCTCCACCTGAGCAATGTTAATTTTTAATCATTATTTTTATGGTTTCCAATATGATGGATGAAATAGGGTATTTTGTTTTGATATCTATAAACAGTGAAGTTAAAACAAGTGTGTTTATTACTCACTGACATTTGTTCTTTTGTGAATTCCTGTTCATGTTATTTGTCCATTTTTCTAATGGATTGCTCTATTTTCATATTGAGTATAATTCTTTAAATGCTATTAAGAATTCTAACACTTAAAAATGATGAAAATAGTTTTTCTTATCTAATATTTCCCTTTTAATTTATTTGTCATATTTGTGGACTTTGTCTTTTATTATATTTTTGTTTACCAGAAAAAAGAAAGAAAGGACAAAAATAACGTTCTATTAAGGAAGTCATAGTCCTTCTTGGTTTCTCAGTAATATCTATGCTTTCCTGCATGTGTGCTAAGTCGCTTCAGTTGTGCCTGACTCTTTGAAACCCTATGAACTATAACCCATCAGGTTCCAGGATATCAAAAATATATGAAGAAAAAAAAAAANAACATGGTGGGTTACCTTTCTTTAGTTATTACTTTATTCTCTCCTCCCTCTCCTCTTTCATGCTCAAAAAATTAAAAATATTATTCATTAATACTTTTATTCATTCTATAGTATCCATTCATATACTGAGTCAACACACATTTATTGAGTGCCTAATGCATGAGCCAAACTTTGCTTTAGAACAGTGATTGTCAAATTGTAATGTGTTCATGAATCAACCAAAGGATTTAATTAACACTCCCATTCTGATTCAGTAGGTTTGGGTGGGGCCTGAGATTTTATATTTCTGATAAACTCTTGGCCCAGGGAACAAACTTAGAGGACCAAGGCATTAGACCAGAGAAGAGATCTGAATCCTTTGAATTGATTTTTTTTGTCCACCATAAAATCAAGACATTTCCTTTTGTAAATACAGGTAATTTTGAAAGGACATGCTCATTATTTTAGTTAAGAATTCATCCTCTTTGCTTTCATGGCACTTATCGCACTGTGATGTCTTTAATTGTTGGTGTCTCTTTTGTTGTATTTAATTCCCTTGAAAATTGACATTAAATTCTATTTAGTGTTTCTATCATCTATCATGGGCTTCCCTGGTGGCTCAGTCCATCATGGTGTTTGCTGCTAAGTCGCTTTAGTCGAGTCCGACTCTGTGTGACCCCATAGGTGGTAGCCCACCAGGCTTCCCCGTCCCTGGGATTCTCCAGGCAAGAACACTGGAGTGGGTTGACATTTCCTTCTCCAGTGCATGAAACTGAAAAGTGAAAGTGAAGTCGTTCAGTTGTATCTGACTCCTAGCGACCCCATGGACTGCAGCTTACCAGGCTCCTCCATCCATGGGATATTCCAGGCAAGAGTACTGGAGTGAGGTGCCATTGCCTTCTCTAATCATGGTATTTATGGCTCAATAATAATGTGATAAATAAATGTAGTAAATGGATATTACTGTCAGAGTAACATCTATTCTAACTTCTACTTGGTTTCCCTACCCCCGTAAGAGTCAGAAAGAGGCTTTTCCCTCTTTTTCCCACTTTAGTCTAAGTACAGTAGCCTTTCCAAGAAGTGAAGTATTCAAAGTTGAGCTAATGTTGGTCTTGATGTGAAATAGAGGAACCTCATTTTGAGAAGGGGATAAAAGCAAATGAAGTCTTGTGTTCCAGACAAGATAATCTTGCAAATGAAATTACTATTAGCTTGCCAAGTGTCTGGAATGGGCTTGGTCAGGTAAGAAGGTGTGTTACAGAGTCCAGAGACAGTCCCCTGGGGAAACAGTACGATGGGGAGGCCATTACTATGTTGGAGAAATCTGACCCTTGCCTTCCAGTCCTGAATTGTTACTGGTGATATGGAGGACAGCGTGGTAGGAGCTGTGAAAAGTCTGTGGGTAAGGGTATAGGTTTATACCTGACCCATGAATATTCAGAGCCCCAGACCTTCTCACAAACAAGTCAATGACCTTGTAACTTTCTTGTAAGAGTTTATAGGGACAGTCACATGATCATTTCAGCATAATAATAATAATAACATTAGTAAACTCAGTGAATAGATAGATGTTTTGGCTATAGAAATATATATAAATTTAGGAAGCACCAATAAATGCATTCTTTGTAAGGCACAGAACTGAATAATTTAAGAAATACAGTCTGTCAGAATTATTGCTTTACATTAAATGTAATACCATATTTTCCCTTTGAAAATGTCATAATTATATGTAGCTACACTTAGTTAGAGCTTACTAGTTGCCCAGGATTTTTCTTAATAATTTACATATGCTAACTCATTTAATCCATTTGAGAGGGATATTTTCATTGATAAAGCAATAAAGGGACAGTATATTTGAATAATTCACTCAGGATTACATAACAGAAAGTGGTGGAGCTGTGTTTTGAACTCAGGCATTTTGGGTCCTTAGGGTCTGTGCTTTTAACTATTATAGGACTCTGTCCATCACATAAGTGTTTCTCATAAACTTTGAATGTGAGAGACATCCAACTAAACTGAATTTATTTAAATAGAATTGAGAAGACAGTAGAGTTCTCATTGTAATTGGGTAAGCACACAGGAGATGGGATGTTCAGGTCCACAGAGTCAAAGATTTACATCCCTAGAAGTCAGATCAAATGGTGCTATATTCTTTTCCTTTTTGCCGAACAGTATGTCCTGTATACTATCCTAAAATGGTTGCTGAGAAATGCATATCTGTATGTCTGCAACACATTCCATGATGACTCTCTTATTATTCTAAAAGGCAAGGCGGGAAAATATGAGCAATCCACTAATTCATTGATAATTGAAGTTATCCAAAGAGTGTCTAGTAATGGATTGATGCCCAGCTTTACAGAGATCTCTGGAGTTTGGATTCTCCACTTGGCTTTCTTTTGTGCAACAGTTTGTTCAGTGGTTAGAATGGTGGAAGAAGAAATGCTGAGCACTTTTGCAGGTAATAAATACAAAGTTAGAAAGAGTGGCTATTACTTTAGATGATAGCCACATGTCTGAAGAAAGATCTTTCCAGTTTGGAGCTATGGGCTGAAACTAATAAAAAGAAAATTTATAGAGTTATTAGAAACTCTTGTTTATTGCACATTTATAGGAAAAGGAAATTTATGACAAAATTCCTGTGGTTTTATTTGCCTACCTGCTCAATATGAGCCAGTATGATGTTAACAGATGCTTAAAAAAGTTAATACATTCTTAAAATGCATTAATAGAGGTAGAGAGTCAAGTTCAAGTGTGGTAATAGTTTCACTATAATCTGAACTGCTCAGGCTGTGTCTTGTATATTATATTCAGTTCTGTAGGCTGCATTTTAAGAGTTACTGAAAAGGTGTATTACACCTAGAGGGTGACTAGACTGTTGAAGAGATTGGAAACCATGGTGTTTTAGAAATTGAGCTCACCTAACCTAGAAAAGAAACTGATAAGGCCTTGTTAAAGTTCACATTGTAAAATACTTTCTTGGAAGAGAGATAATAATTTGGTGTAATTCTATAGAGAACTAAATCCAATAGATAAGAAGGTAAAAGATTGGGTATATTCTTACAGTTATGGCTGAGAAAAGATAGAATAAGACACCTTGAAAATAATGTGGAGTGGAGCAAAGCAAATATCATTTCTCCTTTTTGTTATAATAAAAATTGTTTTTTAAAATAGATTTCATTATAAATGTAATATTGTTTAACCTAAAAGTGTCAAACAATTTATAGATTATTCATGATTTTCTAGAGCATTTGTTTTGGATATATCTTTTCATATCAGTGAAATGAGACCTAGATTACTCCTTTAAATTACTAGAATTTCTTTCCTAAATACCTGAAAATATGTAAGTGTTTTTACTTTACTTCATGATGTTTATAAACTTGACTATAATAGCCAATGTTATACATATATCATTCATTTCTTTAGTCCTAATAGTTAGAGCTTTTAGGAATGATTACTTTAAGAGTTTTGAGGTATTTTATGAAGCTAGTCTCAACAAAGATTATAAAATTAAACCTCTATTGTCAGGGTGTAGATAATTCCATCTGTCTCCACCTGAGCAATGTTAATTTTTAATCATTATTTTTATGGTTTCCAATATGATGGATGAAATAGGGTATTTTGTTTTGATATCTATAAACAGTGAAGTTAAAACAAGTGTGTTTATTACTCACTGACATTTGTTCTTTTGTGAATTCCTGTTCATGTTATTTGTCCATTTTTCTAATGGATTGCTCTATTTTCATATTGAGTATAATTCTTTAAATGCTATTAAGAATTCTAACACTTAAAAATGATGAAAATAGTTTTTCTTATCTAATATTTCCCTTTTAATTTATTTGTCATATTTGTGGACTTTGTCTTTTATTATATTTTTGTTTACCAGAAAAAAGAAAGAAAGGACAAAAATAACGTTCTATTAAGGAAGTCATAGTCCTTCTTGGTTTCTCAGTAATATCTATGCTTTCCTGCATGTGTGCTAAGTCGCTTCAGTTGTGCCTGACTCTTTGAAACCCTATGAACTATAACCCATCAGGTTCCAGGATATCAAAAATATATGAAGAAAAAAAAAAAGTAAGATCTCACAAAAACTAGTAATTATAACTTTTAAATAAATTTGATAAAATGAAATTTAAAAATCCTTGACACAAATTTGATCTAGATATTGAAAACTTTACAAAAAGAAATTCTGTAATTTGTTTTTTAAAAATTAAGAACAATTGGCATTCCACATTCATCAAAAGTCATCTTAAGATTTATTTATGAATTATAGCTTTAACCATATAAACAAAAAGTGTGAGTTGACATTTTTTAGTTTAAAATTTATGCCAGTAATTTTACATTAGTGATGTGTATGCATGTATGTGTGTGTACATGTATGTGTGTGTGTGTGTTTTAAGTGTATGAATTTTATTTTGACTATCTTATTTGCCTCTCCACTGATATGCTTTTGGTTAGACCATCAAGGCACAAATGCAATTGTCAGCTTTTGTGTGCTAATTGATGTGTGATGGTTAATTTTTGTACCTGAAGTTTCTGATGGACTGTAGCCAAAGAATGATGTATAAACTAAAAGAATCTCATTAAACCACTAAGAGAAGACAGTGCCAATAGAAGCATCTGTTCTTCATTCTCTGTACTAATGCTGTGATAAAGAAAGAAATCCAGAATCTCACTGTATAATATTTCCTTGTGACTTTTTAATAAGCAAGGTTTCATTGAAGTTGAATTTTCACTAATTGGCTATGTCATTATAAGCTTGTAATTTAATAATTGAATTGTTAGCAGGAAAATAATAACCTATTATTAAAAAGTACATAAATTAAAAAAAAGTTTGGAACAACAGCACAATATCCGTTAAGTTACCACACTATAAACACTACCAAGGCTGACAAACACTATAAGTGGATCCTGGATTTGGGATTGGAATTCAGAGGTTGTTAAATCTCTTTCTATGAAGAAATATAAAGATAAAACCAAACATATTTTTTTTTCTTTTGAGGCATTTATATTAAAGCTAAAATGACCAAAACATGACCATACATTTTCTCAAAACCTTTCCTGAAATATTATTATGGACCCAGTCACCAAGCTTCTTTGCCTAACTTTTCTGATAGTGAAAAACTATTTTCTGCCTTCACTTACAATAATTAAATAAAAACTAAAAGAGCAAGAAAACAACTTTCTCTCATTATCAGCTTGTCAATCGCTAAAATATTTGATGACACTCTGTGCTGACCAGGGTATAGGGAAGCTACACTTTGTACAATTTTAGTATAACTGTAAACTGATACAACTACTTTGGAAAGGTATCTGTCAAAATTAGCAAAAGTTAAAATATGCATTTTAAAATTAAAATACATATTTTAAATTTACCACTTAAAAGTTTTATAATAGGAGTATATATAAGTTTAACCTGGAAGCATTATCAGGACATTCCACTAAAATTTTTTAAAACCAAGAATGATGTAGATTTCATATTATTTAATTTAAAATTTATTATAATTTAAATAAAAATCAAAATAGCATATAATCCAGAAAACCACAAATTAAGAATTTTTTTTTTTTTTTGGTATACTATAGGAATTGACTCACTTTAAGCTAAAAACCTGGCATCTTAACACCTGATTGGCTAATGTTATTTTGTAAAATTGACTTACAGTTTTTGAGTAGGTGAGATTCTTGAACTGCCACCACTTGATGTGAAAATAGCATACCACTTAGTAAGAAATGTAATATAAGTAACATCTCTATATGTTGTCCCGTAATTTATACAACCAAGAAATTCTCCAGATTAATTAGCAGACTAATAAGTGTTCAAGCAAACATACACACAATAAAAGTAACAGAAGGAAACTCTGCAATGCCATTGGTTATTGAAGAGTGTATAAAATTCAGATCTGAAAGAGAAATGAATGCTCATCAATAAATAATTCATACTGAAAAAATCTAAATCCAAAAAATACTTCAATAAAATGACTGTTTACATAACAGTCATTTACTCTAGAAAGTTTATCATAGAAGTGAATTTTTCAAAAGTTTATCATTTTTCCTACACAGTGACTTTCATTATAAAATTTAAATTGACCTTAAAATTTAATTTAGTATAGCAGTTTAAACACCTTATGACACATGTACTTTTAATCATATAGAAGGAGACATATTTATCTATAGTAAGATTAGAAAGTATATCAATGGTTTATTTAAATCCTCCTTGGAAAAAAATATTAACAACAGGAGGATTTCCTTTTATAAATTTTTTAAAAATGAGAAAAAATTCATTAAAAATATGTAAGGTAAGCACAAATTCTTTCTGTTACAGTTCCACAAAATGCTAGCAGAATAGCTATGTACATGACTGAGCAACTTCACTGACCACTGACTGACAGAAGAGGTACAGTCGCAATCTCCAACCCAAGATTTCTTCAGGCTTTACAAGTCACACAAAGTACAAAAAGGAATTTGTGTCCAGCCTCTCTAATCCCCTCTTGCTCCACCCCTACAGAACTGAATCTCTTGCCCTGTCTGAGTTTGGGGATGGGTGGATCTGGACAAAGGCACAGAAGAGGTGACCACAGGCTCTACAAGAGCCCTGCCCCACCTTCCTCTTCCTTGTAGACAAACTATTTCCACTTAACTTCTACACATTGAGTTTAGATAACATTTCCCTTGGGAGGGAAAATGTAAATTGCTCACACTAGGTCATGTCCCTCTAGGAAAGAGAGATGAGAAATTTTATAGATTTTTTTTAATAGTTTCATAAAGTTGCTTAGCAGCCCAATAGGGGAGGAAACCTCTTTAACATACTCGAGTACCTAATATGAATAATGACTATGAGCAATGAATATGAGAACTAAGTAACTTGGAAAATGCATGGGATGACAAAACTGCTCTGATTATGTGTGGTGAATCAGAAGCTTGGAGTATAGGTTTTATCAGGCCAACTGGAAATAGCTTTTATAACCAAGAGCCTCATGATAAGATCCTATTTATAGAGGAGACATATCTAGGGTGTAGGCATCTGGGTGCTGTCTCTACCATGCCAGAAGTGCCATTGTGGATGTATTGGAAGGAGATAACTTCTGCTGACTGTCAGGAGCCATGTTAGGCATTACTGACAAAATGGAGGCACAGCCCAAGCCCCCTCTCCTCATTCCGCAGGCACAGACCTGGGATGAAGGAATTAGCTCTTGTGATTCTGACTTGTTTCTTCCTTTCTTCAGTTGAGTTGGCTGGAAAGAATGTTAAGGTGTTTATTGTTCTTGAGAGAAGCATGAGAAAGCACAAAGCATTCTGCAGTGGTGCCCAGAAAATAATCTATAAAGTAACCATTGACATTTGTTCAAGGATTTTTGCAAAGAATGTCCCAGGATGAGCATGTAGGCCACAGCTTGAGGCCATGGGAAAGACTGTTAACTGAGACCTGTTTGTGAGGGAAATGTTTATGGCAAAAGAAGTTTGCTGAGTTTAGGGTTTAGGAATAATTTGTAATAGTTAGAAGGCTTTTTAGGTGATAGTGAGCTTAGGATACTAGGGGCAAGCAGGATTTAGAAAGATAAGAGATAAACTGAGGAATGTGGTGTGCAGCCCAGACATAAGCATGAGTTAGAATGTAATCACAAGTAAACTTGATTCTGAGAGAATTGCTAAAGCAGGAATTCTGTTTGAAGGACAACAATGAGACAATAATCTGGGTGTGGGGGAACTGAAAATGTCAAACCTCTGACCTAATGCTTTTGAAAAAATATAAAAGAGAACCTGATGCTTGAAGTAAACATGTAGTCCCGTACCCCGAGTCAGAGGCTACATCATTTCCTGCCGACACCGCTCATCTCTTCAGGCTGATCCCCTGGCTGCTGGAGCTAGACTCCAGCCCCTGACTCGAGTCTCTTGTTTTCCAAAAGAAAGACCACTTTACTTCCTCCCATTTGGAGAACAGGCTGAGAGCAACATGCTCCACCCACGACTAATAGTGAGTGGCTAAGCAAAGAAACCCTCACTCCTAAGACTAACAGCATCTCAGATGGTCAAAGTTAGCAATAGAAGCCACATTAGGAAAAAATCTTCATTCAGTCTCACCATTAAAGCATTTACTAATTTTTACTTTCCTAAATCTGTAATATTGACTATGATTATGAAAAATTATTAGGAAAAGTAATAACAGATTTTTCTGCTTTAGAGAGTTAGATTTTTGTCAAATTAGTATATTTTTAAGCCAATTATGGAATTATTAGGCTAACATATTCTATTTTCTTTTCTTCACATTTGCACTTTTATTACTTAATTTGTGTTGGGTTGAATTTTCTCGTATTTTCAAAAGTGGTGCTTACCACTCTTGGGCAATAAAAAAGAGTGATGAAGAATTCACACCTTACTCTGTTTTTAAAAACTTGATATTATTTGATTAAAATGAGTAATATATACTTCATATATATTTATATATTATATATGAATATTTATATATCTATGTTTATATATGCCTGTATGACTGTGTGTATAGTCAGTTCTCAATGCTTCTGAATTATCCAACTAACTAAAATGTATTTGTTGCCCCCAAGTCCATATTTGTGTGCTGTAATGGTCTTTTCTGGATGATTTGTGCAGGAAGCAAAATATTTAGATTGCTGGAAGCATGCAGTCCAAACTGAGGTAAAGCAGGGCTATTCTCTGCCTTCCTGTTCCAGCTCTTCTACTGTAAACAAATATCCTTTTGAAGGACTATTTAGTGCCATATTTTTGCACTTTTAGTTAGTGATTTTACTGTTTAAAATGCCACCCAAGTATAATACTGAAGAGGTCTCTAATATTCCTAGTGCAAGAAGTCTGTGATGTGCTTTACTGAGAAAATAAAATCATCCCCCTTACCCATGGAGGATATATTCCAAGACCTCCAGTGAATGCCTGAAGCCACAGATAATACCAAATCCCATATATGCTGTGTTTTTCCTATACATAAAACCTATGATAAAGTTAAACTTATAAGTTAGGCACAGTAAATGATTAATAATAAGTATGTAATAAATGTTATGATAAATATATAGTAATAAATAGATGGGGTTTCCCCAGTGGCTCAGTGGTAAAGAATCTGCCTATAATGCAGGGGACTGAAGTTCAATCCCTGGGTAGGAAAGATCCCCTGGAGGAGGAAATGACACCCCACTCCAGTGTTCTTACCTGAAAAATCCCATGTACAAATGAGCTTGGAAGGCTGCAGTCCAAAGGAATAAATAAATAGAACAATTATAGCAATATACTATAGTAAAAGTTATGTGAATGATTTGTACTCTTTCTAAATGTCCATCTTGATGGACAAATTTAATTCCTTTCCCTCATAACTAAACACTTATCATGCACCATGGCCATCATTTTTGCAGTTTGAGGTGTGACAGCCAAATGAGTGTCAACTTATTTTTCCTTCTTTACAGTTTCACAGGTAGTATTTCTTAGAGTAGATCTTAGAAACCTCAGAAAATATATGTTTTTTCTTTTCTTCTTATGTCAAAAGCTTTCACCTTTTCAGTTAAAGGAAACATTCTAGTTTCTCTCTGGCATATCTGAATTGCCACCATCACTACTTTTGTACTTTGGGGTCATTATGAAGTAAATTAAGGGTTACTTCAATGCAAGCACTGGAATACCTTGACAGGTAGCCTGATCATCAAGAAGGGCTCCTAAGTGACCCATAGGTTGGATAAGCTGGAGGGATGGTCGATTCACATTCCTGGTGGCATGGAGCAGGACAACAAAAGATTTTATCAAGCTGTTTAGAATGGCACAGAATTTAAACCATTTGAGTTGTATATTTCTGTAGTTTTCCATTTAATAATTTCAAACCATGGTTGGCTTTAGGCAGGTACCTAAAAAAAAAAGCAAAAACATGGATGGGGCATGTGGGCTACTGTTATGTATGCTAGGTAAGCTTTGTTCAGGCATAAGTTATAGTGCTGTTGTCTGACAAAGACTCTCTCCATGACTAAAGTTTAATCGGCCTCCTCTGAACCCACTTTTGGACTAGGCTTTGACCCTCTCCTGTCTTCGGTCTGCCTAGAGCAGTCTCAGTGAAGAATTCTCTTTAAGTCAGGTTAGGGAGAATCCTTCCACCTTGATATCTGGCCACACTTGACATCTGATCAAGTTCCTCATCTCCCACGTTTGTGGTGTAAATCACTGTCCTGCTGGTAACAAGAATCCTGTTAGTTCAGTAAGACTCTTCCTACCCTCAATCTCTTCTTAGTAATTTTATTTTTTCCTTATTATTTTTGCCATGCAGCATGTGGATTGTAGTTTCCCCACTAGGGATGGAACCCACACCACCTGCATTGGAAGCACAGAGTCTTAATTCTTGGACTATGAAGGAAGTCCCTCCTCTTAGGAATTTTTTTATCCACCGACATTCTCACTCTGTTCATTGTCCATAAATCCCCATGTATCCATGTTGTATTTGGAGTTGAGCCTTATTTCATCTCTATCATAGTACCCCAAATGCAATAGTCTTGAATAAAGTCTTCCATAGCATTTTAATAAGTATTTAAATATTTTTTTTCCTTAACATGGCCATGAGTTCAATGTTAGCAAATCAATAATATATATCTCACACACTAGTAAAGTAATGCTAAAAATTCTCCAAGCCAGGCTTCAGCAGTATGTGAACCATGAACTTCCAGATGTTCAAGCTGGTTTTAGAAAAGGCAGAGGAACCAGAGATCAAATTGCCAACATCTGCTGGATCATGGAAAAAGCAAGAGTTCCAGAAAAACATCTATTTCTGCTTTCTTGACTATGCCAAAGCCTTTGACTGTGTGGACCACAATAAACTGTGGAAAATTCTGAAAGAGATGGGAATACCAGACCACCTGACCTACCTCTTGAGAAACCTATATTCAAGTCAGGATGCAACAGTTAGAATTGGACATGGAACAACAGACTGGTTCCAAATAGGAAAAGGAGTATGTCAAGGCTGTATATTGTCACTCTGCTTATTTAACTTCTATGCAGAGTACATTATGAGAAACGCTGGACTGGAAGAAGCACAAGCTGGAATCAAGATTGCGGGGAGAAATCTCAATAACCTCAGATATGCAGATGACACCACCCTTATGGCAGAAAGTGAAGAGGAACTAAAAAACCTCTTGAAAGTGAAAGAGGAGAGTGAAAAAGTTGGCTTAAAGCTCAACATTCAGAAAACCAAGATCATGGCATCTGGTCCCATCACTTCATGGGAAATAGATGGGGAAACAGTGTCAGACTATTTTTGTGGGCTCCAAAATCACTGCAGATGGTGACTACAGCCATGAAATTAAAAGACGCTTACTCCTTGGAAGAAAAGTTATGACCAACCTAGATAGCATATTCAAAAGCAGAGACATTACTTTGCCGACTAAGGTCCATCTAGTCAAGGCTATGGTTTTCCCAGTGGTCATGTATGGATGTGAGAGTTGGACTGTGAAGAAGGCTGAGCACAGAAGAATTGATGCTTTTGAACTGTGGTGTTGGAGAAGACTCCTGAGAGTCCCTTGGACTGCAAGGAGATCCTATCAGTCCATTCTAAAGGAGATCAACCCTGGGATTTCTTTGGAAGGAATGATGCTAAAGCTGAAATTCCAGTACTTTGGCCCCTCATGCGAAGAGTTGACTCATTGGAAAAGATTCTGATGCTGGGAGGGATTGGGGGCAGGAGGAGAAGGGGACGACCGAGGATGAGATGGCTGGATGGCATCACTGACTCATTGGACGTGAGTCTGAGTGAACTCCAAGAGTTGGTAATGGACAGGGAGGCCTGGCGTGCTGCAATTCATGGGGTCGCAAAGAGTTGGACATGACTGAGCGACTGAACTGAACTGAACTGAACTGAACTGAAGGTGTCTTTAAATAGAAACACACATAAAATAAGACTGTGCAGTGATTAGGTGATGAAAATGTTGTCATGTGACCAGAGGCTCACAGGAACTCAATCCTGTGTTCTTTCTAGGATCTATGGTTCAGTGTTTTCTAACTTAGTGTTCACAGTTACTTTAGAGAATATTAACTCTTATGAAAAACAATACTTGACTGCATATATTTTTATATACATGCATATGCACAATGAGATCAAAATAAATATTTTGCTTTTTATAGGGTGCCCATCTTAAAAAAATATTATTTGGAAAAAGCAGATGATAATTTTGAGAAGGAAAATAGTCTCTTTTTTGATGTTCTACCTCTCTGTTTAGTAATTTGTCTTCCAAAATATTTGGAATATTTTCATTTCTCAACCCATGTCAAGGAGAAGAGAGAGTGAGAGCAAAAAGAGAGAAAGAGAGATTAGACACTTGACAGTTGAGAACAGTGTCTCATGTGCCTGTGACACAAACCATCTCAGTGGTTTGCCTTGCAGAACACAGGGAGAAAAGATGACAAATAGAAAGAAAGTAGAACACCCCTCAATAGCAAAGGGAAGCTTGGAGGGAGGGAGGGGACAAGGAGTTAGTTGGATCTCTGATGCAATGAAGATCTGCAATGAAGATCTTCCAGTGATACTTAAAGAAGCTGAACTGTTTTGTGTTTTATATTCTGCTTTGATAGCAAGTCGACTCTGCAGGGAGAGAGAGATTGAGAGAGAGACAGAGACAGAGACAGAGACAGAGAGAGATCATTTCTAGATGCTGAATAATGTAGAGCAGCCCTTAAAATGATGAATAATTCTAATTGGGATATGGTATTCTTGACAAGTAGTGAAAATAAAAGTAAACCACATCTCTACATTCTGATCTCATTTTAGTTTATGTTGCTGCTTAAAGTAAATTGAGTGATTTGTTTTGCTAGAGAAAGAAGTTTCAGAATACATTCATCAAACTCAAAATAAGTAGTAATGACTTGCGATCTTCAATCCTAAATCTTACAAAATGCAGCTCCATCAAATCTGTTTAACATCATACCAACCTGTAATAGTACAACCTGTAAAAATACAATATAAGGATTGGCCCCAAGTTACCAGTCACTGATTAAACATATTTCCCCTTCCTGGTTCTGGGGCTACAACAGACCAAATGTGGTAAACAAACTTTGTTCCACAGCTTTGAAGTCTTCTTGCTAGTTTCCTCCAACTTAGAAAAATTATACTATTTATAAAAGTGCATAAATTGTAATTTAAGTTAAAAAAAGCCTTGAAATTTTTATCAAAAGCATTCAAATTACTCTCCCCAGGTCAGCTAATGAGTTGTCAGGAGCTGGCCCCTTACTGTAGTGCACCTCCTGCAGACTAAGACAGTTAACCATGTTTTCATCAAAGGAAATGCTCATTAGTAGAGCTTTCAGAAACTGATTTGATTATAGTTTCACTTGTTAAAGTGAAATATTTTGAGCTCATTAGGATGATTATGATTCAAGGTCATCGTTTGAAGCTAGTCCTGTCAATATAAGATAAATGGGCCCTCATCTTTTCCCTTCTTTACGTCTGTGCTTTTTAAACTCTTCTGTGTAAAAGTTCCATAGCCATAATTAATTTTTAGTTCTTCTGTTACAAAGCTGCTTAAAAAAAAAAGAACAAAGATTTTTGGCTACTAAAAGGGCCTTGAAGAACTATTAAGAGGAGGAGGAGGCTATCTTGTTTTAGAAAAATCAGAGAAAAACCTTGAAAAGTTCAGCTTTTGAAATCCAGTTATTGTCTCCTTGACCTTTCCAAAGTTTGTAAAAGGTACTTTGTACATAATTTTGCATGTACTCTTTCATCTCAAAAGTATAAAACTAAGCTGAAAACCACCCAAGAACTACCAGTGGTTTAATTAAACATCTCCTCTTTCATGGCAAAAGATGAAGTTAACACCTTTTAAAATTCTTTCCTTTCTTTTTCTAAATCCAGCACTTAAATCTCTGAGTGCTAAAGAGCTACTTAGACATTAAAGGGAGTGGTGTTAACTTCTATCAGCAAGGAAGTCTAACATGAGTTTGCCCCTTTAACTTCCTTGGTCAAATATTACCTTTTCCTTTAACATTAAGGAAGGGTTACAATAAAAGTACTTAGAGTGTATTTTTTTTTAAACCTCCTGTACATTATATTTTGGTAAAACATTTGATCTTTAATATGATTGAATCTCCAAAACCTTTCCCTTTAATGCAAATCTACACTGAACTTGGGCAGTGGATGATAGTTAAAAGTTTACAATAAGCTATTAACCTCTAATTGATAACATTACTTAGAAATGGAGTATTTTCTGCCATATCAGTAAACAAGGATGTCACAGTCATTAGCGGCCCTCCCAATGTGAATTCCTGAGCCCTAAGAGTACTCAGGAAGGAGAAGAATGCCTGTGACCTGGCATCCATCAGGCTGCAGCCACTCCCAATGGTGAGTCCAAGGGCACTCAGGATGTGAAAAACAGGATGCTGACCTCAGGATAGCTGAGATGCATACCAACTCTTAAGTCTTCTCATATGTAGAAAAGTGATAAATCCCTTAACTTGGGATATCTGGTTTTCTTTAATTAACAATAATCTTTTGATGTTCAGACTACCTGCCCTTTGTTGCAAAGCTTCTATAAAACCTGGCTTCTCTCCTCACCTCCTTAGGAGCAGTTCTCTGAGGGTTACTTAGGATGCTATGTCCTGGGCTTGAGGTCCTAAAATTTCCAACTGAATAAAGCACAGCTCAAAACTTTTAGGTTGTGACTATTTTTTAAGTTGACATTAGATTTTTTTTTTCTCCTTCAGTGGACAATAGATGATTAAAACTTATCTCTGCTTTTTTCCAAAATAATTCTTTAAAAGACTTTTTCAAAACCCATGAGTTTAATTTTTAAGATCTTGTTTATTAATTGAAAAAGCTAGAGAAGGGGACGACAGAGGATGAGATAGCTGGATGGCATCACTGACTCGACAGACATGAATTTTAGTAAACTCCAGGGGTTGGTGATGAACAGGGAGGCCTAGTGTGCTACGATTCATGGGGTTGCAAAGAATCGGACACAACTGAGCAACTGAACTGACCTGAGTACCCAAACATCCAATTCTGTGACATTGGATCAAAGGTTAGTCAATAGAAAATTATTTGAGGTCAGATATGAGCACTGTTCCTTGAAGCAATTAATTTTTCATTCTCACATGTACCTAAGGGCTTATTTGACCATGGAACTTGGAATACAATTATGAAACATTGGGATGCTTGCATGAATATCCTTTATATGCTAAGTTAGTCTAGACTTATTTTTAAACAAAGCAAAATGAAACTGAAGTATATGATATGTAGACTGTTGTAGAGGAAGGGTATCTACTTCAGTGATGTGATGGTGCCAGGATATACATGTTGCTGGATATGCAGAAGACAGTATGAATTTATTGAACTCCCTTAAAATATAGTGGGAAACGGTGTATAAGAACTGAGGAGTCCAGAGACACTTACAGTTAAGGAGAATGCTTAATTCAAATTACTTCCCAAAACTGCTTTTGAAGACTATACTCTTGTCTCTACCTTTTCTCCTCACCCTACTTCAATAGTTACATTGGATTGTTTCCTAATGAGCCTTTATCACAATGTGTAATCATTTTATCTGTCTCTCATGGGTCTCTCTCAAATAGGATTTCAACTCCCTGAGGACAAGAAATTGTCTTTTGGTCACTGTTGAATCCCCATTGCTCAGTACCATATCTATTCAAAGTAGGCATGCAAATGCATCTGTTAAAGGAATAAAGAAAACCACAGGTCTATTATATATTGATTTATATTCATTCTTTGCATCTTGGGTATTCTCTGCATCTGGCACTAAAATGAATCTCCTTGAGCTGATGTATTCAGTTCATTTCTGATTTAAATATTCCAGACAAGGCATGGTGAAAGCTTGTCCCAAGGTACAAATTAGTTAAGACTGCAAATGAGAGGGATCTGCAAGGGTTAATTAGGAAGGAACATCAACAAATCTTGAGAAATACTGACTGAAGCTTGAGGGAAAGAAAAAAGGATGAACCTCAGTTTTCTACCTTGGACTGCTGGATGGAAAGTAATCCACTGACAAATATCATAAAGGAAAAGCCAGAAGTTCATTGGTAGCGGTGGGTGATCTCATAAGAGAATGTTCTGTTTTAGACATACAGGATTGAGCTGAAGTGTTTCTGGAATTCCAAAGAGAGATTCTATTTTGTAATACAGTGCTATAACTCTCATATACACCTTCAAAAGTCCAGTATTTAAAGCAAAATATAGAATATTTACTACTGGAAAGATATAGTGAAGGGGAAATGAAATAAAAGGAGGAAGAAAGAATGAAAAATACAGAAAAATAACTCATTACTTAGGATAAGGATATTTCTGGGCACCATTTTGAAGTAGCTGAAATTGTCTTTGAAACTGTCCCACCTCATTTTCTACATTTTAATTTTATGTACCCTGTATCCAGGACAACTGGTTTCTTCATGCTAATTCCCCTCACATATAAACTCCTTCTCACCTGGGTATTTTATCAAAATTTCATGGCTCCCAGGCATTCTCTGATTCATCCCTTATGCAACTAAACATCTTATTATCTGAGTTCTCTCAATTAGTTCATAGTGTAGCAGTCCTGTTCAGTAACACATCCTAATATGTACATTATCATTTTCTATAGGTAAAAGTCTAAAAAAAATAATAAAAGCACCCAACACATGTCAAATTGAGTGATGTCACCAGGAAAAGTACCTGGGCTGTCTCCCAAGAAACTTCCTTCACTGAGCAGCTAACTTTGTGAATCTGCCACAGTCCAAAGCCAGCTTTGCAGCTCAATGGGTATATATCTTAAATATAGACTTACATTTTATAAAATATTTAACTTGGGAAATTAAATAGACACTCTTCTATTAATAGGGCTTCATGAGTGGTGCTAGTGGTAAAGAAACTGCTTGCCAATGCAGAAGACATAAGAGACCATGAGTTTGATTTTTGGGTTTGGAAGATCCCCCAATGGAGGGCATGGCAACCCACTCCAGTATTATTGTCCAGAGAATCCCATGGATTGAGAAGCCTTGTGGGCTACAGTCCACAGAGTCGCAATAACAACATACAGAAGGGACACTGGAGTGGGGATAGCTTTCTACAATATAAACATGTGGGTTGGTTTCTTTCTATTACACCTTGAGATTAGGTAAAAAGAGCCCTTCCTCCTTCCTTTTGCCCAACCTAAAGAGCTAGGAGATACAGCTAATGGACATTGGATGAGTGATGACTCATGTTGGAAGTTAAACAAAAGAGAAAGTATTGTAGCCGCTCCTGGGAAACACACTCACTCAGAAGGACAATGCAGATAGTGGAGTGCAGTTTATTACACCAGTAGGCCCAAGGCAGCGTCTCCTCTTAGCCAAGGACCCTGACCAGTTATGTTCCCTAAGTGTATGTGCCCAGCCCACCTCCCCAGATTCCCTAAAACTAGTCTGAACAAAGGAAAAGAAAGATATAATCAAAGTTAACCCATGATTCATATGCCTTAGGCCTAGGTAGTTAACAGTAGACAATTATCAATAGGCCTGTGGTCATACCCCAATAAACATATTAGAATTTATGATTCTATTCAGTTAACCAGATAATTAGGGTATTCTTTTAGGTGACAGAGGGTCTAGGTTGAGCCCTGGGGCTCTTCCACCTGAGGGGCTCTGGTTTTCCAGTTGGTATGTTGTTTTCAAAGATACTGGCCATTGTTGAGACCTGACAGAAGCCATGACAAGCTTCAAGGACTAAAGTAGCCAGAGCTACAATCACAGAAAAAGCTGGGTCACTGACCAGAAGGAGCTGAGATCATCATCCCCCTGACCTTGAGACTCAGCCAGTCAGCATACTCCCCATAGCCTGGTTAAAGCTAGCCCAGATAACACGAAAAGTCCCTAAGTGAGCCCAAATGCACAAAATTTAGCCAAGTAATAGATGCCAAGAACCCCTTGCAACCAATCCGCCCTTGCCAACTCTCTGTCTTTGTTCTAAGTCTATAAATACTGCTGTAATTCAGGGCTCAGGGCCCTCCTGCCTTACTCCATTGTGTTGGATGTGGCAGAGTGCCCTAACTCGAGTTAGCAATGAACTCCCTTCTTGCCTTTGCATTGCCGTGGTGGACTTGTTCTCTCAGTCTATTCGGAGACTTGGACTCGGAGCATAACATCCAGATAGCTCAAAGTCCACAGTCCCAGCCTAAGATGGAGTCCTGTTTTCAAGATGGAGCCTGTTCTATTTCCTGCTTCAAAAGCACAACCAAAGGCAAGAGAGAAAAATAAAAAGAGTTAAGGGATTTGCAGGATGGGAACAAAGAGAGAGATCGATATAACAAACACTTTAGGTTTTGGTAGACTCTGGGTTGACAAGTGGTCTTCCTGTCTCATGCCCCAGACATGTTTCTGCTCACAGAAGGATAAGCCCTGGTAGAAAGACTCCAGTCAAGTCAGGATGGACAGTGAATTCCTGGCCTTCTCTGAGCAGTCAAACAAGGGTCTCTGCAGCTGGAGTGCAGACAGCAGTGTTTGATCATGAAATCATCACAGGAGGCAGTGTTAACTTGTCCTCTGCTTGCCTCACAACCCGCCAGTTAACTGAGACAAAGTGTTAAGGCAAGAAATACGACTTCATTTGGAAAGTTGGCTGACAAGAGAAGGTGGAAGACTATTAATAATATCTCAAAATAACCATCTTGTTGGGGTCTGGATGCCAAGTTCATTTATAGAGCAGAGATGGGGGGAGGTGAGGAAATAAGGTAAAAAGGCTATCAATCTTGGAAATATCTCCTAGAATGGCAAGCCTCAGAGAGGGAATGTGTTAATTTCCTCCTTCCTGTAGCCACTCACAGGTGGACAAGGGTCNGAGTCTGTGATGCCATCCAGCCATCTCATCCTTGGTCGTCCCCTTCTCCTCCTGCCCCCAATCCCTCCCAGCATTAGTCCTTTCCAATGAATCAACTCTTCGCATGAGGTGGCCAAAGTATTGGAGTTTCAGCTTTTGTGGGGTTGCTGCTGCTGCTGCTAAGTCGCTTCAGTCGTGTCTGACTCTGCAACCCCATAGACTGCAGCCCACCAAGCTCCCCCGTTCCTGGGATTCTCCAGGCAAGAATACTGGAGTTAGGCACGTCTATTTCCGCAGCTGCTATTTCAGCATATCTGCAGGGCCGCCAGTCCCCTACTTGTCCCTGGGATCATTGACCGTGCTTCTGTTCCCCTGTCCTGCCTTGTGCTGCTGCCCAGAACTTGGTAGGTAGGTGCTTGTATAGATGCTTATGTGGCAGCACCTTGTGTGGGCTTCCCTCGGCCCTCTAAGCTTACTCTCTGTGTCTCAGGGTTGTGTGCCCTTGACTCTGAGCTCCTGAGGTCCGCTCTGTGTCGCGGGCTTGCGTGCACTTCTTTCAGCTCCCCAGGCTGGTCTCTGCATCGTGGGGTAGTGTGAACTTGTTTCAGCTTCCCGTGCCCATGCTCTGTATCACAGGGTTTGTGTACACTTGTTTCCACTCTGCCTGCACTCTGTCGCGGGGATTATTTGTTCTTTCAGCTGTGCCGGGAGGGTTGTGTGAACTGCCCAGGTTTGCATGCCTCCGCTCTATCGGCAACCCAGTCCTGCTCTTTTCACCCAGTGTGTTTCCACTTTTTAATTTTTTAAAAATGTGTTCTGCTGAGCTCTGGTTGCAAGTTTCACTTGATAATCATATTTGGTGTTTCACATTATCACTGTTTGTCTCTTTTTAACTTGGGCATTCAGACTTGTTTTCATGTTCTTACTACTAACTCTTTTATTTCTCTCCAAAACCCACATTCAAAATATCTGCTTTGATAAAAGGAAGAGGCATTTTAAACTACCTTTAAAGTTACATCCTGTTTGGCATATGGCCTGAAAATATTTCTCTTGGAACTGCACCTTGAAAATTCCTGTGTTACATTATTAAACATCCCTTCACTTCTTCCCTCTTAAGTCACTAGCAAAGGAATCAGTGTTATTATTTATGATTACATTCTGACAATTATGTCACTTAATTGGATAGATCATTGATGTGATCCAAGTGTGTTTATCTTATCTGCTTATGCCTCCCTTTCACTCTCTATAGTAAGATTTTAGACATGTGTCTCTTTAAAGACAAGGAAGTGAATCTCCTGAATATGTCCAAGCTTCCATCTAGATCTGATTCTGTTTTAATTGTACAATGCACAGTATATTTCACAGGATTCTCTAGAGAAGCAAAACCAATAGGACATACAGATTCTATATAAGAGGAGGTTTATTTTATTTAAAAAAAATTTTTTTTAGCCCCGCCACGTGGCATTTGGGATCATTGTTCCCTGAGCAGAGATCAAACCCATGTCTCCTGCAGTGGAAGCATGGAATCTTAACCACTGGACTGCCAGGGAAGTCCCCTAAGAGGAGGATTAATATAAGAATTGGTTTCCGTGGTTATGGAGACCAAAAAGTTACACAATATTCTGTCTACAAGTTGGAGAACCAGAAAACCTGGGATATAGTTTAGTTCAGGTCCAAAGGCCTGTAAATTGGGAGTTGGGGGACAAGGAGTAATGGCATAAGTCTTGTTCTGAGGCCACTGATTAAATGTTGTTCTCTCCTGGAGACACCCTCACAGACGCATCCGGAAATAGCATTTTACCAGCTATCTGGGTACCCCCAGCCCAGTCAGGCTGACATATAAAATCACTATCACACACAATAATTTCAGTAATTATAAACAACAAAAAATTGTCTTCTTAATTATCTATGATATTTATTTAAGTGGCTCTAAATGAAATAACAGCAACTGCAGATATTTTTTTCTTCAATAGCTTAAAATTGCTTTTAGAATCTTCAATTATTTAATAAGTGGAAGTCAACAAAGCTAGTTAATGTTAGATTGAGTGTACCTGCTCACATACTTTTGAGGAAAATTTTTGGAATAAAAAAATAATGCATGTTTGACATTAGGCATTCAAAAATTCTATTTGCCAATTAGAAATCTGGCATTGTGTAGAAAATAAAACCACTATTTCTTTAGTGCCAAATCTTTTGGTTGACTGAGGCATTAAACCAGTTAATGTTTCACAAATATAAAAATGCTAAATACCTCAGGGAATAAACCCAAAATGAACTCATAATGCAGTTCCTCAAAATATGATATTTATTTCTAGCTTTAGAGTGCCTACTGCCCACTGTCATGTGAAAACAGGCATAACCCACCAAGAAACCAAGGAAAGAAAGCCTTGGCAAATATAAACATGATTTATGGCTTTCTTCCCCATGTAAAATGAACATCCACTACTTTTGCCTTCTGCTTATCAACATGGTGTCAGCACTAGAATGCGTTATATATCCAATATCCCGGAGAGGTTTCTGATTCTCCACTTCTGTTTGTTAAGACCTGGGGAAGAGAATATATCTTCTTGCTCTAATTCTTCACCATTGACAGGAATGTGTTAGAAAGTCAAGATTCTGTAAATGTACATTGCTCCTCATTAGCCTCAACTTGAAGTCAATATCTCTTTTTTCTTTTTTTTTGAGAAGGGTTCTCAAAGGCCCATTCAGGGAATTTGGGCTAATGAGGCCACAGTCTGGAATGAGAGCAGATCAGGAATGTCTAGATTCTTGCTCTCTTGCCATGGCAGACCCCCTCTGAAGCCTGAGAGTAATTATTTTAATGACTAACCTGTGGCTTCCATTTTTCAATGCCCTTCTTGATAAAAATACATTTGTAAGTCATTTTCACTCTTTTATTTCTTTCCCCACCAGTTTAATCCTACTCAAATTTTAAAGAAAGAATTTTTTAAAGGAGTTTACCATTTTAAGACTCTAAACTGAAAGTATTGTTAAATAAAAGCAAGTTAACAGTAGGTGTAATGAGAATGACAGTAAGTTAATTTACTCAGAATCTTTGTTGTAGATATAGTACCTCTAAGGACAGTGACAGGGGAATAGATTTACATAAGTGCCAGTGAAAGCAGACATGGTACTCTTCCCTTTTCTTAAAAACTTATTGAGAAAAGTCCTTTCTTACAGTGTCAAATCAAGAATTTAACAACTCACATAAAGTCTTTAAGTTTAGAACATCAAATAGCAAAGAAATGTAACATGCTTTAAATTTTTATCTAGTTTTATGGAGATATAACTGACATACAACATGGTATCAATATTTTAGGTCTACAGCTTAGGATTTGATGCTCATACATTTGTGGAATGTGTAACAGAGTAAGGCTGCTGCTGCTGCTGCTGCTGCTGCTGCTGAGTCGCTTCGGTCGTGTCCGACTCTGTGCGACTCCATAGACGGCTGCCCACCAGGCTCCCCCATCCCTGGGATTCTCCAGGCAAGAACACTGGAGTGGGTTGCCATTTCCTTCTCCAATCTCTTTACTTAACCTCTATCACTTCATATTGTTATAATTTTTCTCTTATGATGAAAAAACTAAGATCTACTCTTGTGTGTGTGTGTGTATGTGTGTGTGTGTGTGTGTGTGTGTGTGTGTGTGTGTGTTTTAGTCATTCCCTCGTGTCTGACTGTGACCACATGGACTATGGCCCACCAGGCTTCTCTGTCCATTCAATTCTCCAGGCAAGAATACTGAAGTGGGTAGCCATTCCCTTCTCCATGTAATTTTCCCAACCCCGTCATCTCCTGCATTGCAGGTGTATTCTTTACCATCTGAGCCACCAGGGAAGCCCTCTATTCTTTTAGCAACTTTCACATGTTCCATACATTATTAACTATACTGTAGTCACCATGCTGCACACATTACAACTCGAGTACTTATTTATTTTGTAAATACAATTTTGTAACTTTTGATCACCTTCACCCATTTTTGCCTTCCTCTGCCCACCTTAGGCAACAATCAACTTTTCTCTCTGTGTTTGTTTGTTTGTTTCAGATTCCACATTTAAGTGAGCTCATACAATATTTGTCTTTCTCTTCCTGACATTTTAGTTAGCATAATATCTTTAAGTTTCATCCATATTGTTGCAAGTGGATAGATTTCCTCCTTTTTTACTGCTGAATAATATTTAATTGTGTGTATTCATCTTTGTTTTATATACATCCATCTGTGGACACTTAGATGGCTTACATAGCTTAGCTATTATAAATAATGTTGTATTAAACATGAGGATACAGTTATCTTTCCAAGACAGTGATTTTGTTTCCTTTGGATACACAGCCAGAAGTGAAATTGTTGGGTCATATGGTAGTTACATATTTAACTTTTTGAGGAATCTTCATAATGTTTTCAATGTTGTTGGTAACTCACTAAATCTTGTCCGGCTATTTGTGACTGTATAGACTGCAGCACATCAGGCTTCCCTGTCCTTCAGAATCTCCCAGAGCTTGCTCAAACTCATGTCCATTGAGTCAGTGATGCCATCCAACCATTTCCTCCTCTGTTGTCCCCTTCTCTTGCCTTCAATCTTTCCTAGCATCAGGGTCTTTTCCAAAGAGTTGGCTCTTCCCATCAGGTGGCCAAATTATTGTAGCTTCAGCTTCAGCATCAGTCCTTCCAATGAATATTCAGAATCGATTTCTTTTAGGATTGACTGATTTGATCTCCTTGCAGTCCAAGGGACTCTCAAGATTATTCTCCAATACCACAGTTCAGAAGCATCAATTCTTTGGTGCTCAGCCTTCTTTATGATCCAACTCTCACGTCAGTACATAACTACCAGAAAAATCATAGCTATAACCATACAGACCATTTTTGGCAAACTGTCTCTGTTTTTAATATGCCATCTAGGTCTCTCATAGATATTCTTCCAAGTAGCAAGTCATTTTTAATTTCATAGCTGCAGTCAGCATCCATAGTGATTTTGGGGCTGAAAAAAATAGTCTTGTCACTCTTTCCAATTTTTACCCATCTATTTGCCATGAAGTGATGGGATCCGATGTCATGATCTTAGTTTTTTCAAACGTTGAGTTTTAAACCAGCTTTTATACTGTCCTCTTTCACCTTTATCAAGAGGCTCTTTAGTCCCTCTTTGTTTTCTGCCATTAGGGTAGTATCATCTGCATATCTGAGGTTGTTGATATTTCTGTTGGCAATCTTGATTCCAGTTTATGTTTCATCCAGCCTGGCATTTCATATGATGTACTCAGCATAAGAGCTTCCCTGGTGGCTCAGTGGTGAAGAATTTGCCTTCAATTCAGGAACCACAAGAGATGTAGGTTTGATCCCTGGGTCATGTAGATCCTCTGGAGGAAGAACTGGCAACACACTGCAGTATTCCTACCTGGAAAATCTCATGGACATGGGAACTGGTAAGCTATAGTCCATGGGGTTGCAGAGAGTCGGACACAACTGAGTGACTATCATTTTCTTTCTTTCTTCTCTACTCTGCATATAAGTTAAATAAGTAAAGTGACAGTATACAGCCTTGACACTTCTTTCCCAAAATTGAATTAGTCCATTGTTCCATGTCTGATTCTAACTGTTGCTTCTTGACCTGCATACAGGTTTCTCAAGAAGCAGGTAAAGTGGTCTGGTATTCCCATCTCTTTAAGAATTTTCCTGTTTGTTGTGAGATATACAGTCAAAGGCTTTAGCATAGTCAATGAATCAGAAGTAGATGTTTTTCTGGAGTTCCCTTGCTTTTTCTATAATCCAGCATATGTGGCAATTTGATTTCTTTTTGATCTTCCTCTGACCCATGGTTATCTGGGTCATTAATACCTTTTTAATACAATTCTTCTATGTATTCTTGCCACCTTTTCTTAATCTCTTCTACTTCTGTTAGGTCCTTACCATTTTTGTCCTTTATTGTGTCCTTGAAAAGATCTCTGGTTTTCCATAGTTGCTTCAACAGTTTACATTCCCACCAGTAGTGTGCAAGGGTTCCCATTTCTCCACATTCTTCCCAGAACTTGTTATTTCTTGTCTTTTTGACAATAGCTGTTCTAACAGGTTTATAGTGGCATCTCATAATGGCCTTGATTTATAATTTCTTGATAATTAGCAATATTGAACATATTCTCATGTGCCTGCTGGCCATCTGTATGTTTTCTTTGGAAAAACATCTATTCAGTTTTTCTGCCTTGTTTTTCATTTCTTGCTGTTGAATTGTATGAGTTGTTCATATAGTTTGGATTTATGGTATCTGATTGCAAATATTTTCTACCATTCTGTAGGTAGGTTACCTTTTCAGTTTGTTGATGGTTTTATTTGCTATACAGAAGACTTTTAGTTCAATATAGTCCTTCTTATTTATTGTTGCTCTTGTTGCCTTTGCTTTTGGTGTACTATCCAAAAAATCACTATCTAAACTTATGTCATGGAGTTTAACCCTGTGTTTTCTTTTAGGAGTTTATGGCTTCAGCTTTTATGTTGAAGTCTTTAATCCATTTTGAGTTAATCTGTATGTATGATGTAACATAGGGATCTGATTTTATTCTTTTGCGTAACTCTCCAGTTTCCCAACTACCTTTTATTGAAGAGACTATCTTTTCCCCACTGTGTATTCTTGGCTTCTTTGTCATAAAGTAGTTGACCACATATGCTGGTCGATATGATTATTTTTTGCCTCTCTATTCTTGTGCATTGTTCTATGTGTCTGTTTACAATTGCATCAAAAGGAATAAAATACCCAGGAATAAATTTAACCAAAGAGATAAAAGAATTGCACCAGGAAAACAAGACACTGATGAAAGAAATAGAGGAATACACAAATAAATGAGAGCTATTTAGTACTCATGTGGTTTCCTCTTGAAATGTTAATCCCCACATATTGACATGATTTGTTCCATGCTCCCTTCCACTCACTTTCACTCTCCACTTAGTTTTCACCTTAGAAAAATAGATGTTCATTGATATTTTAGGGAGTGTTGTTGTTGTTTAGTAGCTAAGTTATGTCCAACTCTTTGTGACCCCAACCAAGGTCTGTAGCTCACCAGACTTTTCTGTCCATGGGATTTCTCAGGCAAGAATACTGAAGTAGGCTGCCATTTCCTTCTCCAGGGCATCTTCCCAACCCATGGATCAAACCCATATCTCTTGCAGGGGTAGGCAGATTAACTGCTGAGCCACCAGGGAAGCCCATTTTAGGGAATACCATTCCTCATTATTTTCACAGTTTTTTGCTGCTTCATTTTTCTTTGAGCACTTGTGGCCATGATGACATATCATACAAGGGTTTAGTGATTTCCTGGATGATTTCTTGCTCTTTATTTCTGGAATTTGAGCTTATTGAAGAGGAATGGCTGCATTAGACTTTTTAGGCTACTAAACAGAATACCATGGCTTGGGGACCGAAAGTTTAACCAACAGAAATTTATTATTACACAGTTCCAGAGGCTGGAAGACCAAGACTAGGGAGCCAGCATGATCAGGTTTTGGTGAGGATTTTCTTCTTGTGTATCAGTCTATCAGTCCATCACCTTCTTGCTGTGTGCTTATATGGCCTTTCCTCAATGCATGGAAGATAATGAGCCAAAGAAAGAGAGTTGTTTTTTTTTTTTTTTTTTCGTTCTCTTCTTATAAGGCCACCAGTTTTATCAGATTAGGATCACACCATTATGACTTCATTTAACTTTACCTCCTAAAAGCCCTATCTCCAGATATAGTCCAAATGTGGGTTAGGGCTTCAACCTAGAATTCAGTGGTTGGGGAAAATGATTCAGTACACAGTAAACAGGGGCTTTGCTGAAATATAGAATGGATTAATGGACATTTTTTTCTTGGAATCTTGGCTCATATGNATGACTTCATTTAACTTTACCTCCTAAAAGCCCTATCTCCAGATATAGTCCAAATGTGGGTTAGGGCTTCAACCTAGAATTCAGTGGTTGGGGAAAATGATTCAGTACACAGTAAACAGGGGCTTTGCTGAAATATAGAATGGATTAATGGACATTTTTTTCTTGGAATCTTGGCTCATATGTAAATCAGAGAATATGGTTGGACACCTATATAGTATATGCAACCATTCTGGACACATAGGAGCTCTTTGAACTTTCTGTAACATTTAAGTATCTATGTATGTTTCATTTTTTCTAAGAGCTTTCGGTAACATTTAAGCGTGCTTGGCTCATTTTGCTCGTGAACTTACACGTATACATACACATATGACTCTGTGAGTAGGGGGTGTTGCCTGTTCCATATGCCAGCATTTCTGAATCCTAGCTCTAGTCCAGCCAATAAACTTTTTTTTCTGTTCCTCTAATGCGAAAACTTTATAGTCCCTTTCAAAGTTCTATGCCATTTAAGTAGTTGTAGGGAAAGGAAAGTACATTCTTTCAGTTGAAAATACTGGTATTTTTTCAGGGCTGGAGATTTTATTTTCACAGGTTAAATAGTATCTGTCAAGCATTCCAGAAACAATATAAAAAGCTTATATTTAGAGTGGTTTGCATACTTTTACTTTCACGGTGCCAATTCAGTTTTCAAAGTTGCTTCTACACTACTGGTTACCTATTAAGTGCTATTATCACAAAGTTCCTCCTGGTTCTACAACAAGTTTTTTTGGAGATTCATGTGACCCACGGGGAGGCAGATGCCTTTCACTTAAAAACAGTCCTGAAATGAATACAATTCATTCTTATGAGTGGGCCAGTATCTGTGTCCTCATATTTAGGTCCCAAACTGGGATAAGAAGAGCTGGTCCATTACTCACTCTTTAGGAAACCTTCTACCTTGGTCTTTACTAAGACCCAAGATCAGGGACATTTAATTTTTACACTATTTTCAGATGGCTAAGTAGGAATATGAAAAAGAAAGTCAAGTGGGCCTTAGAAAGCATCACTACAAACAAAGCTAGTGGAGGTGATGGAATTCCAGTTGAGCTATTTCAAATCCTGAAAGATGATGCTGTGAAAGTGCTGCACTCAATATGCCAGCAAATTTGGAAAACTCAGCAGTGGCCACAGGACTGGAAAAGGTCAGTTTTCATTCCNTCTAAAATGTTCTTTTTTTATTTTTTAGCCATATGATATTGAATAAGTTGCTTCATATCTCTAAATTTCAATTCTTATTGCCTATGCTGCCTGGCTTGTGGGATCTTAGTTTCCCAACTAGGGATTAAACACAGGCCCTTAGCAGTGAAAACACCAAGTCCTAACCACTGGACCACAAGGGAATTCCCAGTCTCATTTTTTTTAAGCTGTAAAATGGGAATAATAAATCTGCCCCATTTAACTCTTAAAAGAATCCAATGGAAAAACTATATACAAAACAATTTAGAACCATTCCTGGGAAAGAGTAAGAATCAGTCAAGACTAGCTATTATTGTATTATCAAGATAATCATTATCCTTATTCTCATAGCCCTGCTATCTTGGCTATTGGTTTATTAGTTGTCTTAGGGCAGTCTGTCCCAGAACCAGACTCTGAGCTAAGGTTTTTAATCCAAGTGCCTTATTAAGGGGCTGTTCCTCAGAGGAACCAATGTAGGAGTCGTGGTGCAGAACAGGAAAGGGAAAGTAGTCAAGCAACAGTGCAATCTTAGTTGAAGTTCAGCCTTGGTCTGATTTCAGAAGGAGTTGCAGAATGTAAAGTGTATCCTGGAGTTTGTCCTATCTCATAGTTGCTGGGCTTTTTGTATCCCTGCACCTATTATCACTGGTTAAGGTATAGGAGGGTATTTGTTATGACCCCAAGGAGGTGAAACTTCTGAGAACTTTAGGCTCTCCATTGAGATGAAGCAACTCCAGGATCCTAAAGGCAATCCACTGAAGATTTCAGGAGAAAAGTGTGGGTCCATAAGTGGTAGAGGAGATCTGAGGGGCTTTGACAGCCTGGCCATGGTGCTGGCTTCTCTCTAAGACTGAATTGGTGCAATCTGTCATTGACTCTCCACGCTCAGTACCTGCCTATCTGGATCTACCAACTGACCACATTTTATCTATGCCTAGCCATGTTTGTCTTGAGAGCCAAATGAGTCTTCCAAATCCAGACTTCTACATGCCAGGCCCCATGAGAATGACTCCCAGCCTGTTGTCCATTTTGAAAACCCCTGGATCTCCCCAAATATGATTATCTACATGGCTGATCCCAGCCAAGTTCTAGGCTTGTTTCTCTCCCAGCTGGCAGAGGGGGATATGGCACTGTATCTCTCCTAATTTTTGAAAGAAGAATTCTAAGAATTATCCAGAATTTTGCTTAGAGTCAATCTATTTACTTTTATTAGTTATATATTTTATCTATGTTTGTGTATATAGCTATTTTTTATTTATTAACTCTATAGGTGGCTTAGTTTGAGAACATGAACAGTCACAAAAATAAAACAATCGCAAACTAAATAACAGTATTTGTAGAAGCAGGGAAATAAGTTGTAAACTAAATTGACACACTAGGAGAAAATGTGCAATATCAAACTTGGCACATACAAACAATGAAAAATGAGTCAAACCCATGTGAAAAAAAATCAATTCTCCTCCCCATAATTTATGTCAGTATTTTACATATAATAAAATCCTGCCTAAGCAAATAACTGATAAAGCAATAAAGCTGTCAGATGCAATAAACGGACCCTTTGCCTGGACTATCTAGAAACACTCCCATTTGGAGGCAGATACCTGTTATATTAAGCTACATGAAGAAAACATTTATCTATTGTGTGATAAACCTGACAACTGCGTAAATCAGCTGCGTAAGAAGACTCTCTGGAAATGCACTTCTACAAAGGCTGATATTTAATTATATCACCCTGAGTGAGAGATATAATTGCACCTATTATGTGATAGGAGCAGAAAAGAGGGAGAAGAAATTAACTTCCATTGAGCAACAAGGTAATTACCCACCGTTGAAGATAAGGTAGGACATCTCCATTGTATTTTAATATGGATTCATATATCAGTGGTTTTGTTGCCACCTCTACATCTACGTGACCTAAAATGAAGGTCAACCAGCAGCTAGAAAATTACTCACAGGATAAATTTTTCAACATCTAGAAATATACAGCAGCCTGGGATGCAAATGTATCAACCTCAAGTTGTTATCTTTCTCCTCAGCCTGACTATCTCTCCTGTATTCACCACCTTCACTCAAACTGTTGCCCAACAGAATGCTTGGAATTATTCTTAGCTGTTCTCTCATCTCTTACACCTATAGGCTTGCCTCAGAGCTATTGAGGGCTTGGTTCCAGACCACCACAATAAAGCAAATATAGCAATAAAACACGTCACACAATTTTGCTGGTTTCCCAACATATATAAAAGTTATATTTATACTATACTGTAGTCTATTAAGTGTGCAAGAGCATTATGTCTTTAAAATACATACATACATTAAGTAAAAAGTACATTATTGCTAAAAAGTCCTAATCATCATCTGAGCCTTAAATGACTGGTGATCTTTTTGCCATAGTCACACGGACGATCATCAATCACAAATCACCATAACAAATACAATAATAAAGCTTGAAATACTGCATGAATTTCCAAAATGTGGCACTAAGACAGAAAGTGAGAAAATGCTGTTGAAAAACACGGTGCCGATGGACTTGTAGGGTTGGCAACCTTCAACGTGGGGTTGCCACAAACCTTCAGCTTATAAAAAGTATATCTGCGAGGTGCAATAAAATGAGGTATGCCTGTATTTGGATGTCAATTTTTTTTGCCATGCCTGCAGCTTGTGGGATCTTAGTTTCTCTGCCAGGCCAGGGGTTGAATCCAGGCCCTTGGCAGTGAAAACCGAGTCTAAACCACTGAACCACCAGGGAATTCCCTGGACATTAATTCTTAACAATTCTGTGTTATAAACTTCTATCTGTTCTGAGTCATCTTTCCCGTTCTCTATTTCCACTGTCTTTTTTCAGGTACTGGCCATTTCTTGCCAAGGCTGTTGTATTTGCCTCTTGCCAAGCCTTGCCACCCCCAGCCTCTCAACTTCCCAGGCTACAGGCAGAACACTGATGTCAAGATGAACTTCTAAAATGTAGATCTAGGCATGGTACTTTCCTGCTTTAAAAATGGTCTAAAGTCAACAGTACAGAGTTCAGAAGAAGCCAGACAAGAAGCAAGAATTGCAGTTACAGAACATTAAAAAGTAGGCAGAGTTGGGGCTTCCCTGGTGGCTCAGTGATGAAGAATTCGCCTGCCAATGCCGGAAACACAGGTTAGATCTCTGATCTGAGAAGATCCCACATGCCAAGGAACAACTAAACCCATGCACCACAACGACTGAGGCTATGCTCTTGAGCCTGGCAGCCTCAGCAACTGAGCCTTGTGCCACCACTGAAGCTTGTGTGCCATTGAGAGTGCTCCGCAACAAGAGAAGCCACTGCAGTAAGCCGGCACCCCGCACCTAGAAACAGCCATCTCTCACCGCAACTAGAGGGAAGCCTGCACAGCAACGAAGATCCAGCATGGCCAAAAACAAACTAATAAAATAATTTTAAGTGGGCAGTGTCTAGGGATGCACAGGTGGCTGGTATGTTCTCGTCCTGTTGCCGCTGAAACAAATGACCAGAAACTTAGTGGCTTAAAACAACACAATTTCATTATCTTGTTAGTTTTGGAAGTCAGAAGTCTGAAATCTGTCTTTAAAGGTTAAAATTAAAGTATTAGCTAAGCTGTGATTTTCTGGAGACTCAAACAGAGAATCCTTCGCTTCTTCCAGCTTTTAGAGACCACCTACATTCCTTTGTTGGCACCCATTTCCAGCTGTCGGATCACTCCAGCTCTGTTTCTTTCATCACTTCTTATTCTGACTCTTCTGCTGATCTCTTTCATTTATAAGGACATTTGTGAGCGTGTGGACCCAGCCAGATAATCCAGGATAATCTCTCCATCTCAAAATCCTTACCTTAATCATGTCTATAAAGTCCATTTTTCCTTGTAAGGTTACCAGTTTACAGGTTCCAGAGATTAGGACATGGGCATCCAAAGCGGATGGTAGGTGGGCCCTGTGTGTGTGCTAAATCGTTTCAGCTGTGTCTAACTCTTTGTGACCCTATAGACTGTAGCCCATCAGGCACCTCTGTCCATAGGATTCTCCAGGCAAGCGTACTGGAGTGGGTTGCCATGCTATCCTCCAGGGGATATTCCTGACCTGAAGAAGGAACCCGCTTCTTTTACGTCTCCTGTATTGGCAGGCAGGTTCTTTATCACTAGCGCCACCTGGGGGTAGTGCAGGGGAGGGCATTATTCTGTCCACCACGAGTGCTAAATTGATAGAGAAGCCCAGGAAGTGGTGACCCTGAAAGTCAAAATAGAGTTTGCCCTTACATGGTAGAAAAGGGTTGCGGTTGGAAAGAATGTGTGCAGAAACAAGTTTCTAGGGGCTGGAAACTTTCATCTTCCTGAACCAAGCGGTAGTTATGTGAGTATTCACTTGAAAAAATGTTTTCAGTTCAGTTCAATTAAGTCGCTCCGTCGTGACCCCGTGGACTGCAGCAAGCCAGGCTTCCCTGTCTATCACCAATTCCTGGAATTTACTCATACTCATGTCCATTGAGTCGGTGATGCCATCCAACCGTCTCATCCTCTGTCGTCCCCTTCTCCTGCCTTCAAAGTTTCCCAGCATCAGGGTTTTTCCAATGAGTCAGCTCTTCGCATCAGGAGGCCAAAGTATTGGAGTTTCAGCTTCAGCATCAGTCCTTCCAATGAATATTCAGGACTGGTTTCCTTTAGGATGGACTGGTTAGACCTCCTTGCAATCCAAGGGACTGTCAGAGTCTTCTCCAACACCACAGTTCAAAAACATCAATTCTTCAGCACTCAGCTTTCTTTATAGTCTAACTCTCACATCCATACATGACTATTGGAAAAACCACAGCTTTGATTAGATGAACCTTTGTTGACAAAGTAATGTCTCTGCTTTTTAATATGCTGTCTAGGTTGGTCATATCTTTTCCTTTCAAGGAGCAAAAATCTTTTAATTTCATGGCTGCAGTGATTTTGGAACCCCCAAAATAAAGTCTGCCACTGTTTCCATTGTTTCCTCATCTATTTGCCATAAAGTGATGGGACCAGATGCCATGATCTTAGTTTTCTGAATGTTGAGTTCCAAGCCAACTTTTCACTCTCCTCTTTTACTTTCATTTTAAACCTATACATTTACATCTTATGCATTTCAATATAGATATTCATTGAACATTTTTTTAATAACCTGCCTAAACGTCTCTATTGTGTTATTCTGGATGTTTGGTCCTCATAATATGTCCCAACCTCATCTCCAGGGACTTTCTGCCTCGTCTCTAGTCCTCCTCCCACTCCTCCACTTCACATTGTACCTTCCAGCCTCACTGACCACTGTAAAACAATGCTTTTTTACATCTTTGTGCCTTTGAGCATGAAATTCTCTCTGCTTGACCTTTCCTTTTTAAGGTGTTTTGGTTTTTTTTTTTTGGCTTGGGGAATGTTGCCTTATTCACTAAAGCTTGGGCCAAATGTCTTAAGCCCTTTGTGACGCCTCTGTTCTCCTCTTTTCCAGAGATTCATCTGGTTCATCCCCTGTGCTACTGCAGAATTTTGCCCATAATCCATCACAGCACAGACCATGTATTATTCTGAATTGATATTTATGTTTCCATCTTCTCAATAAATCTCCAAGCAACTTTAGGACATCTATTTTTTTAGCAAAATGCCTAGTATATATTCTGTACTTAATAAATATGTGTTTTAGGAAACTGATTCGTTCTATTGTATGAAAAAGGCTAAAAGATGGAGTGAAGCAGATAGAAGCTGAGAAAATGGAGAAAAGCCAGGTTCACACAATCATATTGTAGGTCTACCAAGTTAGGTGTAAGGAATTTAAGTTTTGAAAATAGGCTTAAATTCAAAATGTACAGATACTTCATATACAGTTGATTATTCACAGTAGTTATGTTTTCTAAAGTCACTAAGAATACTGAACCATTGTCCCTAGCAAGAGGAACCAGGCTGTATTGTGAGGACCAGGTTTCCAGAATAATATAACAGAGACCTTTAGGCAGATTTTAAAAATCTTTTTATTTATGTCAAATAAACATCTATATTAAAAATGCATAAAATAGTACTAGAAAATTGCTTCCAAGAGAAATACAGGATTTGATATCTATGAACCTCTGATAACAGGATTTTCATCAACCAGCCAATATATAAACTTGTCATAGATGTATTTCTGCTTAAAGATAATTTATTCAATACATATTGTTGAATCGTTAACCTTAAACTCAGTGCCAACAACTTTATAACTCATGCCTGAACAAAATTTACCTAAGACACATATTTTCTTCATTAGAATGAATACATCACAGCCTTCTTGTGTTTAGTTTTAAAATAAATAAACAGAAACCTCATTTAAAATGGAGTTGAGAGGCCAGAAGGGAAAGCACTCATGCCCTACACTTGGATGCCAATTGTAGATTTAACAGGAGGAGACATACCTTTACATCTCCAACAGAAAGGTTACTACTTGACTACCAAGCAGATGAAGGAAGAATTTCTTTTTGCCTGGTGACATCCCAGACAATGAAAACCCATTACACTTCAAACTCCCAGTTTCCTCCAGTGGTCTCTGTTTACGACATCTCCTCCCAACTCCCTTTTCTCTATCAAAGAACATTCTTCTTTGTTCTCCAGAGTTACTTGCAGGTTTCCATAGACTGCATGCCCCAAATTGCAATTCATCACTGTCCCCCAAAATACCCATTTTGCTGCTAAAATAGCAGGCCGTTATTGTTTTAAGGTCAACCTCAGGAACACTTAGGTAGCACTTCAGGACCAATGCCTGGGCCATTTTAAAAAGCAAAATCATCAACAAAAAGGATGAAAATGAAAAAAGCATGGCATTAAATATGCCCTGGAAGGCTTCTTGTTTTCAGTATGAGAATTGAATAAGTGTCTTCTCACCCCCTTATGTAAAATCTGGGAACATGCTTCCCAGGAGCCTGGAGACTGAAAGTTTTTGCCACTCGGTGAGTGTCCACACATCCACTACTGACCACCAACAGGCTGCTGAGTATTGGTGTAGTGATATGAATAAACTTAATCAAGTAGGTGAATTTGCTAATACAACATCCACAAATAACAAGTCAACTGTACATTATTTTAAGTTCATTATCACCCTCATTTTTCCAAGAGTGGAAACTAAGGCTTAACATTATTGACTATCTTAAGGTCACATGGCCCGTACACCTTGAGAGGCAGGATATCTGCAGTTCTGCCTGGGGAGAAGGCAATGACACCCCACTCCATTCTCTTGCCTGGAGAATCCCAGGGACAGAGGAGCCTGGTAGGAGGCTGTCTATGGGGTTGCACAGAGTCGGACACGACTGAAGCGACTTAGCAGCAGCAGCTGCAGCTGCAGCAGCTCTGCCCCGGGCCAAAGCTTGTGCTGTGCCCCCTACAGGCCAGCTGCAGTCCTGCAAGGTGAATTTTGGAAGGGGCGTCTTGAGGGACTAGTTTGGAAGTAGTGCTTTCTACAGTATCTTTTGCTCAGTAGTTATCTGATCATATAGATATTTTTGTCTTGCCTCTTAATGTAATTATTTTAGAACACTGTCATTGTGCTTGCCTTCCTTTGCTGAGTTTTAGTTTGCTTTCATGTCACTAATAGACTCTTTCTTACTTACCATAAGATGTTCCAAAAAGATAAATTTAATTTTAAAATAGGCACACACCAGACACTTGAGAGTTTATTAATCATTCTTCATTATTAATTAATGGAAACTCAGTTAAGATTTACTGTTCTCCTTCAGTAGTCTATGGACTTCATTGACCTTGAATCCTTAAAAATTATAGGAGTATGTTCTTTCTTCAAGCTCATCTCACACTTCCAGAGATATAGGAACTTCAGAAAAGGGAGGAAACTGGAGCACAGAAGCCGTTCTATGTCACTCACCAGCAGTGGAAAATGAAAAGCTCCAAGGTCCTTCCAGGTTCATATCTCCAGCTTTGACCCACTTTCCATTTAGCCACAGATCAATGGGAATTAAGCACTTTCATTATTGATTTATGATGCAAAAAATTGTTTTTACCTAATATATATTTCAGTGTAAATGTTCATCATAAGCAAAATAGTCTGAGATATTCATTTTATGAAATGTAACGGCCTTAAGCCAAGATGACCACAGACCATAACTCCTGCCTAAATAATCATTTGACCAAAAGATCCTGGTTTGGACTCAGTTTCCAATAAAAATTACACTGTCAACCTCTCATTATTAATGTTCTCTTTAATGTGATCATGATTATGATATTCATACAATCAAATTCTAGAATTACACATAATGGCAACCAAATAATTTTGTAATGACTATTAAGAACAAGGTTGTTCCAAGATGTTGAAATAAATTTGAATGTTGATCAAATCAATCCATCCTTAAACCCCTCCCGTGTTGACTCTTAGCCCTTGCTTTCATTTCTTAAGAAATAGAACTGAAAAAGAGAAAAAAAATCAACCTCTAGTTAAAGAAGTGTTGTGCTTAAACCCTTTACTTTTTTCTTTAAATAAGTGGTTCCTTGTGGCTTCCACTGGTAAAGAATCTCCCGAATGCAGAAGACCTGGGTTGGGAAGANGGAAACAGTGGAAACAGTATCAGACTTTATTTTGGGGGGCTCCAAAATCACTGTTGATGGTGACTGCAGCCATGAAATTAAAAGACGCTTACTCCTTGGAAGAAAAGTTATGACCAACCTAGATAGCATATTCAAAAGCAGAGACATTACTTTGCTGACTAAGGTCCATCTAGCCAAGGCTATGGTTTTTCCTGTGGTCATGTATGGATGTGAGAGTTGGACTGTGAAGAAAGATGAGCGCCGCAGAATTGATGCTTTGAACTGTGGTGTTGGAAAAGATTCTTGAGAGTCCCTTGGACTGCAAGGAGATCCAACCAGTCCATTCTAGAGGAGATCAACCCTGAGATTTCTTTGGGAAGGAATGATGCTAAAGCTGAAACTCCAGTACTTTGGCCACCTCATGGGAAGAGTTGACTCATTGGAAAAGACTCTGATGTTTGGAGGGATTGGGGGCAGAAGGAGAAGGGGACAACTGAGGATGAGATGCCTGGATGGTATCACGGCTCGATGGACATGAGTCTGAGTGAACTCCAGGAGATGGTGATGAACAGAGAGGCCTGGTGTGCTGCGATTCGTGGGGTCGCAAAGAGTTGGACATGACTGAGTGACTGAACTGAACTGAAGTAGAAATATTCCAAATTGAGGTAGACATTCCTTCCCACTCTCCTGTCCTAGCATCTTGGATTCTGACTCACATCTACCACCCGGATCAGTATATATAGTAATTCCAGAGCACTACCCGATTCTGAAAGTAAGAGTTTACTGAAGGTAGGGGTTTATCATCCGTTGTGTTTACCAAGCAAGTTTTCAGGTTAGTTTTAGCTTTCAAATCTGTTAAACTTTCAAACCTAAAAGTGGGTTCAACAATAACAGAATGATATGATTCACTGATTTTTTATGGATTGCAGCAGATATAAGCTCCCCCCATGTATGGAGGTGATCTCTCGAGTCTAAGTGTTCTTGAAGTTCCCTTTAAACTCTGAGATTGAGAGGCAGTTGTTGCATCAGTGTCTGGAGTTTTTTCACTGCTGTTTTGTTTCTCCTTCTTAGTTTCTCAAAAGCAGCTTTTCCCCTGCCTCCTCTTGAATTAGTTTCTCTCTGTAGAATACTGTCAACCACCTTTGCTTTATTTATTTATTTTTTTGCTTTCTAAAAATAAAGTACTTAATTAAGGTGAGCCTAGCCTGACTTCTTTTTTCCTGTGACACTTTTCTCTAAGGCTTTCTGGGCAGGATTTTTCTTTTTTTTTTCTTCTGACAGGTCTTAGGAAATTTAACCTCTGTGGTTTTAAATTCATCCTTTTTTTGAACTCCTGTTTAAATATACCTATAAATCTGCCACAAGGACGGAGTTCCTGTCTTCCAAAGGCTCACTGATGACTTCTGGAATAGTCACACAGGCTTTCCATTAACCTTTCATATATATTAATATTTAACTTTTTCAGCATCTCATTGGCATTCTTTAGCTAGTATGCAAGATCTCCTCCTAAAGGACTAACACAGCTTTCTCTACTTTCAGGGCTACATGGGTTGCCATCAGGGGGTGTATATTCTTTCCAAACAGATCGTATGTGAAAGATCTGACCCAGCATTTAGTCTCCTAGAGAATCCAACAGCATCCTCATACTTAAGGTTGGAATGATACTTTCTTACTAAATCTTTTGTTACACTTGATACACTCTACCTCTTTTTATCTGTGAATGCTTCAGAAATTATGTGTTCAGGGTAGAGGAATTAAATATCCTTTTCTAGAGGAGTCTGTTTTCACATAATAATATTGATGAAGAGATAATGATTACTACATTCAGCTGCATTGCATTTATTTTCTGGTTTTATCTTCATTGGGCTTTTAAAAGTCTATCAGAGGATGTCAATTTCAGTATTACTTGAATACACTGCTGGAGTCTAGCACTAACAGTGCTTTCTCTGAATTCAGATCTTTTGGTGGTATAAAAGTTGTGGTTTTTTTTTTTTTTCTATCAGCTTTATTGAAATATAATTGACATAACAATGTGATGATTTGATACATGAATGTATTATGAAATATTTGCCACAGTAAGTATACTTAATCCATTTCTTATCTCACTTATATTACCATTTTCTTGCTGTTGTTATAGTGAGAACCTTAAAACTTAGAACAGTTTTCAAGAGTACAATACAATACTGTTAACTACTATCTCCATGCTTTACATTAGATCACCAGAACTCATTAGTATTGTAACTGAAATACTAACTGTAATTGTATTGAAATACTAACTAATTGTAATACTACAGAAACTGTAACTGTATTTGACCAACATTGCATTTCTGCCACTCATCAGTCTCTGGTAACAATATTCTTTGAGACCAATTGTTTTATTAGACTCCACATAGAAGTGAGCTCATACAGTATTTGTCTTTCTGTCTGATTTATTTCACTTAGCAAAATATTCTCAAGGTCTAACCATGTTATTCCAAATGGAAGAATTTCTCTTTTTTATGGCTGAATAATATCTGTTATCTATAACTATCATATTTTCTTTTCAACCACATTCAGTTTTTGAGGGATACTCAGATTGTATTCGGAGAAGGCAATGGCACCCCTCAGTACTCTTGCCTGGAAAATCCCATGGACGGAGGAGCCTGGTAGGTTGCAGTCCATGGGGCCACTAAGAGTCGGGCACGACTGAGTGACTTCACTTTTACTTTTCACTTTCACACATTGGAGAAGGAAATGGCAACCCACTCCAGTGTTCTTGCCTGGAGAATCCCAGGGACAGAGGAGCCTGGTAGGAGGCCGTCTATGGGGTTGCACAGAGTCGGACACGACTGAAGTGACTTAGCAGCACATTGTATTGGCTATTATGTAAAATGCTGCAATTAATATCAAAATTCAGACATCTCTTTGAGACAGTGATGCTATACCTTTCAAAACTGTACCCAAATAGGATGGCTGGATCCTAGAGTAATACTATTTTTAATTTTTGAAGAATCTCCATACTGTTTACCAAGTGGCTATACCAATAAATTTACATACCAGCAGTGTATGAGAATTTCCTTTTCTCCACATCCTCACCAACAATAGAGAAGGCAATGGCAACCCACTCCCATACTCTTGCCTGGAAAATCCCATGGACAGAGGAGCCTTGTAGGCTGCAATCCATGGGGTCACAGAGTCGGGCATGACTGAGCAACTTCACTTTCACTTTTCACTTTCATGCATTGGAGAAGGAAATAGTAACCTACTCCAGTATTCTTGCCTGGAGAATCCCAGGGACAGAGAAGCCTAGTGAGTTGCCATCAATGGGGTCACACAGAGTCAAACACAACTGAAGTGACTTAGCAGCAGCAGCAGCAGTCACTTACAATGGTTATTTGTTGTCTTTTTGATGGTAGCCATTCTAATAAATATGAGGTGACTTTTCGTTGTGGTCTTGATTTTAATTTCCCTGATAGTTAGTGATGTTGAGTGTCTTTTCACGTATTTGTCTTCTACAAAGTTTTTAAAACATGTCTGAGCTATTATTTCCAAATCGATTTGCTCAAGCTCTAGAGTTCAGATCAGTCTCTTAGTCACGTCCAACTCTTTGTAACCCCATGAATCACAGCACGCCAGGCCTCCCTGTCCATCACCAACTCCCAGAGTTCACTCAAACAGCAATTCAAATGTCTGTTACTCTTAAGATTTCCCTGTACGTCCTGCTGCTTTTACTGGTGGACAACTCTGTTGGTACCAGGTTCTTTGCTCATCTTGGGTCCCTGCATCACTTGCTGGTCTTCTTTGAAGGATGGTCTTTGCACGTCCCATGATGCAGATTTGTGCCAGTACTGATCATATCTTGCGGTTTGTTGTTCGTGTTGTTTAGTCGCTAAGTTGTGTCTGACTCTTACGACCCCATGGACTGTAGGCTGCCAGCTACTCTGTCCATGGAATTTCCCAATCAAGACTATTGGAGTGGATTGCCATTTCCTTCTCCAGGGCATCTTCTCAACTTCAGGGATCAAACCTGTGTCTCCTGCATTGGCAGGTGGATTCTTTACCACTGAGCCACCAAGGAAGCCAGCCTTACAGTTTAGGGGCTGCTTATTCTTTATTTATATTTCCTTTGAATGGTCCTTACCTGTGATTGACCTCTGACCTCCCCAGAGTTAACTCTTTTCTACACTGCCGGACACCCTTGCACTTGCTCACTTCTCTCTTTCTGGGCAGTACTACATTATCTTTCTTTTCCTTCGCCAAACTATTTTCAAAAAATTTCTATAACTGTGTTGCTTAGGTCCAAGATATTATAGTTTTGACATTCTCACTGAAACCTCTCCTTTCTTGAATGTACAGAGGCTCAAAAAGGATAATTTTAGGTCAAGAGATTGTCAAACACAGCTCAACAGTGAACCTGAAATGTGGCTCTCTCTGACATTTAGGACCTTTTCCTGCATTAGTCCATGACTGCCAGGAAGACTGCTTACTCATTTAGGAGTGGGTGTTGTATCTTCTTAATATTTGATTCTAAGCTTCCAATATCCTCACCCCCCACTCACCCAGTGTGTCAGACATGTTTTCATCTCTCTCAATAACAAATACAATAGGTTGGCATCAGTTATTCCCAAGGAACGCCTACACAAGATGCAGATTAAGAACGTGGAATTTCAAAATCCCGGATAAAGAGACTTAGAGCCCAGAGCCCAGAGGGGAAGGAAGCCCTCATTGGACGGTAGGAAAGTAGAGGCGGAAGAGAGGATTTGCTTAAAAATACATACCTGGATCTCAGCACCAATCACACCAAAATTTCATGCTATGAATAAATCAACGTTTTCTAAATTGCCAAAAGTTGGCTTTAATTTCAAATCTGAACTCAACAGGAATCATAATCAATTATTAACATCACGTTCAAAGCTTTAGTTCCTTTTATCAAACCCTGTCTCTTTGTTGTCCACATAGCCCAGGCTTTGGAACTACAGATGCCTCAAGTGTTTTCATTACTGTTTACTATGGCTTGCTTTGGAAAAAGATCCTTATCCCTTTACCCTTATCATAAGGAGCATAAGGGGTGTACAGGTGGGCTCTGGGTGCTGCATGCTAAATTGCTTCACTTGTGTCCAGCTCCGTGGACACGTACAACCCTATGGACTGCAGCCTGCCAGGCTTTGGGATTCTCCATGCAAGAATACTGGAGTGGGTTGCCATGTCCTCTGCCAGGGGAGCTTTCCAACCCAGGGATCGAACTCACACCTCTCATGTCTAACCTGCATTGGCAGGCAGGTTCTTTACCATTAGCACCACGTGGGAAGCTTGTGCAAGTAGGCTATTTATTAGAAAAATAAATTACTTAAAGGAGGCTTTTGGTAGATGTTGATTGGTGTCTTATGGGAGGTATAGTTTTGGACATGACCTAGGTCTTCAAGCAACTAGATGAATAGCTAAGAAGATTTTTAGAGATAATTTGCNAAACCCACATCTCTCATGTCTAACCTGCATTGGCAGGCAGGTTCTTTACCATTAGCACCACCTGGGAAGCTTGTGCAAGTAGGCTTATTAGAAAAATAAATTACTTAAAGGAGGCTTTTGGTAGATGTTGATTGGTGTCTTATGGGAGGTGTAGTTTTGGACATGACCTAGGTCTTCAAGCAACTAGATGAATAGCTAAGATTATTAGAGGTAATTTGCATTTCTGGGAGCTGATGCATTTTAATAATAGAAATTAGAATCTGATAGTGTTTTTCAGCTCATAAAGCACTTTGAATATGTCTTCTCAAAAAAAAAAAAAAGAGTTATTTGGGATTGTTTTGGTCTCTTAAGTCTTCATTCAAATCAGCTCTCTGAGACATTAAAGAGTAGGACCTAGTATTTCCATGTTGGTTTTTTGTTTTTCTTTTGTTTTTATTTTCGGTATTCTAGTGAAAATCCAAATTCTCTACCAAATGAAGTATTGAGATTTGTTTGCTGTAACACTAGAGTGTTTGCAAATGATCATCTTGGCTTATGGAACCAGTAAAACATTTCCTCATGCAACAATGCCATCTGGAAAAAACTATCAGCACTGTAGATAAGCCATGTGTGTTGGTTTGTGCTGTGCCAACTTGGTTAAGCTGGGAACTGTGTTTCGCAGAATCTCTTTCCCTGTATTGTCCTGTGTTGCTGCTGCTGCTCAGTCACTTCAGTCATGTCCAACTCTGTGTGACCCCATAAACGGCAGCCTACCAGGCTCCCTCGTCCCTGGGATTCTCCAGGCAAGAACACTGGAGTGGGTTAACGTTAGCCAAAACAGGAACACGCCTGCTAAACTTTAGTAGTGCCTTTTATTCTCCAAGTAGGCTTCCCTGGTGGCTCAGAGGTTAAAGCGTCTGCCTGCAGTGCAGGAGACCTGGGTTCAGTCCCTGGGTCGGGAAGATCCCCTGGAGAAGGAAATGGCAACCCACTCCAATATTCTTGCCTGGAAAATCCCATGGACGGAGGAACCTGATGGGCTAGAGTCCACGGGTTGCAAAGAGTCAGACACGACTGAGCGACTTCACTTTATTCTCCAAAAGGCTTTGCATGATCAGGTATGATGATAGATGTATGCAAAAGAAGCCTGTAAGTTCTAGTTTGTTCTCGCCCTCCCCCACTCTACATCTGTGTCTTCTGACTCTGGATTCTGCCTACCAACTAGAGCCCTAAGTCTCCTAGTTCCTCGCATAGAAGAAGTAGATATACACAGGGAACCTTTGAACTTCTCTGTGTGTTCTGACTTTATAGTTACTCTTTCTCTAGTCCTACAGATCCCATTCTAGACATTAGTTCCCAACTTCTTCCATGACAATGTAATATCTAATTCCTACTAGTAATCATCTATTCCATAAACTTATAGTTAACTGGCTATCCTTAATAAAGCTGACTGATATACAATGTTTCTTTCATGACACTCTTTCATGTAGATTGTGATCTTTAAATATTTACTAACATATGTATTTAAAAAAAGATATATAAACTTTCACTTTTAGATGTGTTACTATTTCACCTCTAGGACATTATAGAACCATATAACTTTAACCATTTCCTGCACGAATAGTAGGTAATATGAATTGTGTTTTTCAGATCAATGTATTTTTATCACCCCCAAAGGAGTGAGGAAATAAGCCAGAATGAATACTTCAGACTTATATTTATACAAATTGATTATAGTCCTCTGAATATTATTATATGTAAGAAGGAGAAAAGATATATTAGAAGATGAGAAAAAAGAAATATATCAAAGAATAACAAGTGTTGATAAAAATCTGGTGAAAGAGAAACCTTGTGTACTATTGGTGAGAATGTAAATTGGTGCAGCTACTATGGAAAACTGTATGGAGATTCCTAAAAAAAATTTTAAATAGTCATATTGTCAGGCAGCCCCACTCCTGAGTATGTATTCAAAGAAAATGAAAACAGTAACTCAAAAAGATATAGACATCTACATGTTCAGTGCAGCATTGTTTATAATATCCAAGATATAGAAAAAATGTATATGTACAACAATGGATGAATCGATAAAGAAAATGTGGTATATGTATATAAGTATATAGGTATATATGTAAAATATATTAATATGCACACACATATATAAAACATACAATGGGTTTTTATTCACCATAAAAAAGAGCAGTTTTTGGCAATATGGATGGGTCTTGAAGGCATTATGCTAAGTGCAATGAGTCAGACAGAGAAAGACAAATATCTATGATATCACTTATATGTGAAATTAAAATGAAAAAAAAAAAGCAAACTCACACAGAGGACAGACTGATGGTTGCCAGGGGCAAGGAGTAGGGAGCTGGTGAAATGGGTAAAAGAGGTCAAATAGTATAAACTTTCAATTATAATAAGTCATAGGGAAGTAATGTATAGCATGTGGACTATACTTAATGATACTGTGTTGAATATTCACAAGTTGCTAAGTGAGTAAATCTTAGAAATTCTCATCACAAGAAAAAAGTTGTGAGTATATATGGATAGTTACAATTTTTTTTCTAGATACTAAGGAGACAAAGTCTTGAAACTGGGCTCCTGCATTGTAGGCAGATTCTAATCATCTGAACCACCAGGAAAGCCCCATCTATCACCATACAAATATGTAATTTTGCCAGTATATACAAGTACTAAATTATTATTTTATACACCCAAACCTAATGTAATGTTATATGTAAATTATAACTCAGTTAAAAAGAAATAAATTCAGGGAAGAATTACATGACACTGACAATAGAATATGACTGTGACAAAATCAAATACCAACCATGTTATGCCATAATAAGTTAGATGTAAAAATCAATCAGAATAGATTGGTTTTCTTCTGTTAGGAGGAAACTTTTGAGGTTAGGTTTCTTACGTAGTTTTTAACGTAAATGCCTTGTCTCTGCCTTTCCTTTTAACTAGGATTGAAGCTTTCTCTGATTTAATAGTTTAAGCAAGTCAGAATTAATCTTTTGCAGCTCTGTCTTCACCACAACCACTATATAACAGGATGTGAAAAGTATATGACTTAAATGTGCACATATAGAGGAGAAAGGAGGAAACAATGGGAGCCTTATATCATGCTTCAGTTCAGTTCAGTTCAGTCACTCAGTCGTGTCTGATTCTTTGGAACTCCTTGGACTGCAGCACGTCATGCCTCCTTGTCCATCACCAACTCCCCAGATTACTCAAACTCATGTCCATTGAGTCAGTGATGCCATTCAACCATCTCATCCCCTGTCATCTCCTTCTCCTCCCACCTTCAATCTTTCCCAGCATCAGGGTCTTTTCCAGTGAGTCAATTCTTCACATCAGGTAGCCTAAGTATTGGTGTTTCAGCTTCAGCATCAGTCCTTCAAATGAATATTCAGGATTGACTTCCTTTAGGATAGACTGGTTGGATCTTCTTGCTTTCCAAGGGACTCTCAAGAGTCTTCTCCAACATCACAGCTCAAAAGTATCAATTCTTTGGTGCTCAGCTTTCATTATAGTCCAACTCTCACATCCATACATGACTACTGGAAAAACCATAGCTTTGACTAGATGGACCTTTGTTGTCAAAGTAATGTCTCTCTGCTTTTTAATATACTGTCTAGGTTGGTCATAACTTTTCTTCCAAGGAGCAAGCATCTTTTAATTTCATGGCAGCAGTTACCATCTGCAGTGATTTTGGAGCCCCCCAAAATAAAGTTAGTCACTGTTTTCACTGTTTCCCCATCTATTTGCCATGATGTGATGGGACCAGATGCCATGATCTTCGTTTTCTGAATGTTGAACTTTAAGCCAACTTTTTCACTCTCCTCTTTCACTTTCATCAAGAGGCTCTTTAGTTCTTTGCTTTCTGCCATAAGGATGGTGTCATCTACATATCTGAGGATATTGATATTTCTCCCAGGAATCTTGATTCCAGCTTGTGCTTCATCCAGCCTAGTGTTTCTCATGATATACTCTGCATATTAGTCAAATAAGCAGTGTGAAAATATACAATTTCTTGGCATACTCCTTTCCCAATTTGGAACCAGTTCATTGTTCCATGTCCAGTTCTAACTGTTGCATCCTGACCTGCATATGGATTTATCAGGAGGCAGGTCAGGTGGTCTGCTATTCCCATCTCTTTAAGAATTTTCCACAGTTTGTTGTGATCCAAACAGTCAGAGGCTTTGGCATAATTAATAAAGTAAGTGTTTTTCTGGAACTCTTTTGGATTTTCAGTGATCCAATGGATGTTGGCAATTTGATTTCTGGTTCATCTGCCTTTTCTAAATCCAGCTTGAATATCTGGAAGTTCACAGTTCATGTACTGTTGAATCATGGCTTGGAGAATTTTGAGCATTACTTTACTAGTGTGTGAGATGAGTGCAACTGTGCAATATTTTCAACATTGTTTGGCATTTCCTTTCTTTGGGCTTGTAATAAAGACTGACCTTTTCCAATACTGTGGCCACTGCTGAGTTTTCCAAATTTGCTGACATATTGAGTGTAGCACTTTCACAGCATCATCTTTTAGGATTTGAAATAGGTCAACTGGAATCCCATCATCTCTGCTAGCTTTGTTCATAGTGATGTTTCCTAAGGCCCACTTGACTTCACATTCCAGTATGTCTGGCTCTAGGTGAGTAATCACATCATTGTGATTATCTGGGTCATAGATCTTTTTTGTACAGTTCTTCTGTGTATTCTTGCCACCTCTTCTTAATATCTTCTGCTTCTGTTAGGTCCATACCATTTCTGTCCTTTATTGTGCCCATCTTTGCATGAAATGTTTGCTTGTTATCTCTAATATTCTTGGAGAGATCTCTAGTCTTTCCCAGTCTATTGTTTTCCTCTTGGACTGGTCACTGAGGAAGGCTTTCTTATCTCTCCTTGCTATTCTTTGGAACTCTGCATTCAAATGGGTATATNGCTTGTTATCTCTAATATTCTTGGAGAGATCTCTAGTCTTTCCCAGTCTATTGTTTTCCTCTTGGACTGGTCACTGAGGAAGGCTTTCTTATCTCTCCTTGCTATTCTTTGGAACTCTGCATTCAAATGGGTATATCTTACCTTCTCTCCTTTTCCTTTCACTTCTCTTCTTTTCACAACTATTTGTAAGGCCTCCTGAGACAACCATATAGCCTTTTACATTTTTTTTTCCCTTGAAGATGATCTTGATCCCTGCCTCTTGTACAATGTCATGAACCTCTGTCCATAGTTCTTCAGGCACTCTGTCTATCAAATCTAGTCCCTTGAATCTATTTCTCACTTCCACTGTATAATCAATCATAAGGGATTTGATTTAGGTCATACCTGAATGGTCTGGTGGTTTTCCCTACTTTCTTCAATTTAAGTCTGAGTTTGGTAATAAGGATTTCATGATCTGAGCCACAGTCAGTGTCTGGTCTTATTTTTGCTGACTGTATAGAGCTTCTCCATCTTTGGCTGCTAAGAATATGATTGATCTGACCTCAGTATTGATCATTTGCTGAAGTCCANGCTGGGAGGGATTGGGGGCAGAAGGAGAAGGGCACAACAGAGGATGAGATGGTTGGATGTCATCACCAACTCGATGGACATGAGTTCGAGTGAACTCTAGGCATTGATGATGGACAGGGAGGCCTGACGTGCTGCATCATGGGGTCACAAAGAGTTGGACACGACTGAGCAACTGAACTGAACTGAACTGAACTGAAGTCACCATATTTGGGGATAATTTAGTATACTCTGATAAATAATACAATTACTTTTATAAGTTATTTATTTAGTGTAAGCTTCAAAAGACTGAAAATCATAAAGACAGGAACCACTTTTGACCTGGGTAGTACTTTATTTCTAGCACTTAGCATAGAACTTGATATGTAATAGATATTCAACAAAAGCATGTAAAATAAATGAAAAAGTAAATGAATGCATGAACAAATTGGTACTAGTCCACAAATAAAGTGGAAGAAATGTCTTCCCCAATACTTATTCAGGAATAACCTTGCCATTTTTCATGGAAAAAATTTTGACAAATGAGAATTGTGTCAAGATTAAACTGGTTCATTTGGAACTTCTCTTTTATGGATTTCATGTCTCAATACATTCTTCTCTCTAAAATGAAACAAACTTCTTTCTAAGCACCCTTCATGCAATGCTATCTTCCACAATATTGAGCAAGTAAATTCTTTTGAATAAAGACAATTTGAAACACACACACACACACACACACACACACACACACTCCATATACCCATAGGTACATACCTATTTTAAAATAAAATTTCTGGTTATTTAAAATTCTTACTTAGAATGTAATAGCAAGTAATATGATATAACTTCTCTTTCCAAAGATCTTGAACTTTTAGACCAGATACTTTGGATTTACATTTAATTTTGTCTCTTTCTAGATATCTGCTATGGGAAGATTCATTCATATATCTGATTTCTATATTCCATCTCCTGCTCAGATCTATTCTTTAAAATCAGTCTTAATTTATCCAATTATCTACTGTATATATCCAATTCAATGTTTCACAAGCCCCTTAAATCCAGCATACCCACAAATTAACTCATTAATTATCTTAAACTATCCTACCAGCCCTACTTCACCTACTTACCCAGTCCCTACTTCTCCTCTCGTGTTCTATGTATTGGTTTGCTCTACCACCATCTAGTTGCTCAAGTCATTCTGGATATTCATCCATTTCAACCACTCTGAGATTACTTTATAAGACTTAACTCAGAAATTGTTCTTTTTCTGAAGACTTCACTGAGCCCCTAGGCTAAACTGAGTTGCCACCTGTGTGTCTTGTGCATATTGGTGACATAGCACTTGCCACGTATTTGTTTAATTTTTTATACGTCTCTTGTGACATCTTTGCTCTTTGTAGGAAGACAAGAGATTCTATTCTTTGTCTTCCTGAAACCAGAGTCTCACATATTTAGGCAGAGAACTGTTCAGTTTAGTTCAACAAATAATAAATATCACATTTCTTTATCTGTAAATTAGAAATAATGATATATTATTATATTTAAATTGTGTATACAGATATGTGTGCATATATATATGTGTATATATATATATGTACACACACACATATCCAGGTTGTAAATATTTGAAAGCAGTTAGCTTAGAACACACAAGTGCCAAGAAAATAGTGAATCCTCAGAAATACTTTTGAAGATAAATATAAATTAAGGAAATTCTATTGTAGAGATTTAGGAACAAAAAGTTGGCAGTGAAGAGATTGCCCTCATCTGCCAAAAAGTGAGATGGATGATTATAGATCAGATTATTCCAAGATTTTTAGTTTCCTGAGAAATGCAAGACTCTTTAATTCCCTTTTATCTGGAAAATTCTGGGCCTTTTCTTTGTGTATCTGTGTGTGTCTCTATTTATGCAGATAAATTTAGATTCCCATTGTCTTATCTGCTTTTTAAGAAAGTATACTGTGCTCAGTCACGTGGTACTGTTGCTAGTTTCCAGGATGATATCTGCAACAGAGTAAGGAGTTAGTAAATTTGTATTAGGTGAATACAACATTCACATATATTTTACATAATCAGCATCATTCTGTTTTTTAATGAGTGTTTATTGGTATTATTTTGTTCTATGTTCATTCAACTCTGGTAAATTGACTTTTGCAACTGAACTTCAATCTACATGGAAGAATCAGGTTTAAAAGATATATGTTCATCTTTATAATCCTTGTTTCAGTGTATTCAATGCCACCTTTAGCTTCTTAATGTTTTTATGTCCATTCTTGCTGGAAAATAAATGATACCTAAGCTACACTTCACAGAACTCAGCCCTTGTCTTGTAATGAAAACACCATGGGAGGGATTTATACAGAAATTAGGTTTAGTAGTTAAACAGTCATTAGAATTTCAAATAAATCAATTCTTTCTTTTAGGCTTTGGTTTGTTACCTTGATATAATATAGGTATAGTAAAGCACAGAAGTATATTAAATGATACATTTCTTTCCAGTTGGCTTCATTCCCTGATCAGGAGGTCTACTTGACAAAGAGTTCAGGGTGAGCTAAAATCTAGAATACTTCAGGAATGAATCTGTAATCTTTCTCCCATTAGGAGAGCTCCAGTTGATGGGGAATAGCTACCTTGATGACTGAACCTGGGGGATTTCTGAGGCACAGTGGGAAAAGGGTTGTGATGATTGAGACCCACCTTGTTATGGAAGTGAAGAATGACAACTAAACCACACTTTGCTTTTCTTGTGCACTTGCTTCTGCCACCCAACCAAGAGAGAGAGGTGGATGGGAGTTATATGTATCTTGAGTGTTGAATTAACATTCAGAATCATCCAGTAAGTAATTGCATAGCAAGGAGCAGGGCTTCTGAGTATAGGTAGAAATAAATCTTGGCTATAAGAAACCGTATTGTGGACAAAAAAGCCTTCTGTTTTCTGTTACCAAAATACATATGTCTTATATAGAAAATACGGAGAAGGTAATGGCACCCCATTCCAGTACTCTTGCCTGGAAAATCCCATGGACAGAGGAGCCTGGTGGGCTGCAGTCCATGGAGCTGCTAAGAGTCGGACACGACTGAGCGACTTCCCTTTCAGTTTTCACTTTCATGCATTGGAGAAGGAAATGGCAACCGACTCCAGTGTTCTTGCCTGGAGAATCCCAGGGACAGGGGGGCCTGGTGGGCTGCCATCTCTGGGGTCGCACAGAGTCGGAAATGACTGAAGCGACTTAGCAGCAGCAGCAGCATATAGAAAATAATGTTTGGCAGGATTTTTAACTGGAAAGGAAAAGCCTTCTCACCAATATTAGAAAAAACTTTCCCAATTTTAAAAATGAAAACCCATGTCAAGGCTGAATATTGTCACCTTGCTTATTTGCCTTATATGTAGAGTACATCATGAGAAACGCTGGGCTGGAGGAAGCACAAGCTAGAATCGAGATTGCCAGGAGAAATATCAATAACCTCAGATATGCAGATGACACCACCCTTATGGCAGAAAGCGAAGAAGAACTAAAGAGCCTCTTGATGAAAGTGAAAGAGGAGAGTGAAAAAGTTGGCTTAAAGCTCAACACACTGTAGGTGGTGATTATAGCCATGAAATTAAAAGA
>SJYW01039106.1:191471-254374 GCA_006410735.1 Raphicerus campestris
CTGACCTGCCTCTTGAGAAATCTGTATGCAGGTCAGGAAGCAACAGTTAGAACTGGACATGGAACAATAGACAGGTTCCAAATAGGAAAAGGAGTACCTCAAGGCTGTATATTGTCACCCTGCTTATTTAACTTATATGCAGAGTACATCATGCAAGATGCTGGGCTGGAAGAAGCACAAGCTGGAATCAAGATTGCCGGGAGAAATCTCAATCACCTCAGATATGCAGATGACACCACTGTTATGGCAGAAAGCGAAGAGGAACTAAAGAGCCTCTTGATGAAAGTGAAAGAGAGTGAAAAAATTGGCCTAAAACTCAACATTCAGAAAACTAACATCATGGCATCCAGTCCTACCACTTCATGGCAAATAGTTGGGGAAATAGTGGAAACAGTGGCTGACTTTATTTTGGGAGGCTCCAAAATCACTGTAGGTGATGATTACAGCATGAAATTAAAAGATGCTTGCTTCCTGGAAGAAAAGTTATGACCAACCTAGACAGCATATTAAAAAGCAGAGACATTACTTTGCCAACAAAAGTCCATCTAGTCAAAGCTTTGGTTTTTCCAGTAGTCATTCATGTACAGATGTGAGAGTTGGAATATAAACAAAGTTGAGCCCTAAAGAATGGATGCTTTTGAACTGTGGCATTGGAGAAGACTCTTGAGAGTCCCTTGGAAAACAAGGAGATCCAACCAGTTCATCCTAAAGCCCTAGTGGATCCAGGGTGATTCAAAAGTAGAGATGGAGTCAGTGTCCTTGGAAAAAACTTAATTAATTACAGATAGAGAAGGATTAGAAAATTAGCAGAGAAAAAGAGGCCAAATAACTTGGTTTACATGGCATACCAATCACTACCTACATAGTCTACAGGCATCTTTCCGTTCTCTTGAAGGAGAAGAGGCACTGAGGGCCCCCTCCCCAGTCTGATCTTAGAAGCCCAGGCAAAATTAGTAGGCTTGGTGGGTCCCCATGCACCAGATGGGAATTCAGCCAGAAAAATAGTAGGAGAAAAAAAGGGGCTTAATAACTTGGCTTACGTGGGATACCAATAAAATTCCAAGCAAGGAATTTGCATCATCTACGTTTGGCCACCGGCGCCACTTGAGTATTGGAAGGCGCCCCTCCTTGGGCTCCTTCTCGAGTGGGCTTGAAAACCGGGGCAAGTAAGTAGATGTGGTGAGCACCCACACTCCAGATGGGAATTCAGCCAGAAAAACGGGGAGCAGAAAAGAACGACATGAGGGAATCAGTCTTTCCAGAAACTGATCCGATTTCTTTATCTTTCGGTTTGCTTATATACATTTTGTTACACATAGGGATGAATACAGAGTCACACGGGGTCAGCAGTTGTGACCTTTATCAAAATCAGGTGCTTCACATAAATGTATAAAAAAAGGTCTTAGGGTTTTTTATATCATCTTCTGGCCATGAGGCTTGCTGACATTTATGACCCTTTTTTTCTGATAACCAAAAAACTTATTTTTTCCAAGGATGTTTTCTCTTAAACCAGGCACCACCCTCCAGATAACGTTGCATTCCTATAGGGTGATGGGGTAGTGAGTTACAATCAGAAAGGAATTTATTTAACCCAAGGTTAACATGATTAATCTTAAAGGTTAATTCTTATTTCTCCTATGTGCTTAAAGGTTAATACTTATTTCTCCTATATGCTAGTTATATTCATTATAAGGGCAGGGAATATGGAGATTTAGCAGCAAACATCAGCCCAACAAATGAAAATCCTTTCACCAGTGTTCCCCTTAAGATCTACTTAGTCTTAAGCTAGTAATAAAGTTACATTTTCACATAGCAAGGACACAGTGATTTATAACAAAGTACAGTGATCTATTACAAAAGAGAAAATTCATTAACTGAAAAAGCTTAGTATTGCTAACCTTAAAAATTACTGTATTTCCTTTTCTATATTCCAAATACATTGATTAATATATTCCCAGGTGCCTAAGGATATGGAGGCCTGGCGGCAATCATTGACTCAACAAGAAGAAAAGCCCTATGCTAATTAAGACTCTCAAAATACTCCAAAACTCTCTGTGCTGTTTATGGTTGAGAGGTAGTGAACAATCATGTGTCAGCAGAGAGGTTTGACCTGAGACACCCTTGTCCCACCCAGGGCAGGGAATTATCAGCAATTATTGACACAACAAATGAAAAAACCCTTCACCAAAATAATTCCAAACCAACTCACTATACTAATAATTTCTAACTTCCCACAAGAATTTTCCTTTAGTAAGTCCAAAACATCTCGTGCCTCTCATAGTTGGGGGGTTGTAAACAATCACATGCGGCCGGACGAAACTATACAGGCAGGCTAGATAACCTTCAGTCGAAACACTCTTGTCACGCCCAGGAATTTTTATTGCCTTGGAGCTGCATGTTTACTCCTTCTCCGAGAGAAATGGTTATGGGAGAGAGCCCCCCGGAAATTCAAAAGTGTAGGTGAGAGCACAAAAAAGACTCCGGTTTGNAACCACAGTGTCGTGGTCACTCATCTAGAGCCAGACATCCTGCAATACGAAGACAAGCGAGCCTTAGCAAGCACTACTACAAGCAAAGCTAGAGGAGGCAATGAAATTCTGGCTGAGTTGTTTCAAATTCTAAAGATGATGCTGTTAAAGTGCTGCGTTCAGTATGTCAACAAATTTGGAGAACTCAGCAGTGGCCACAGGACTGGAAAAGGCCAGTTTCCATTACAACCCCAAAGAGCGCAATGCCAAAGGATGTGCAAACCACTGCCCAGTGGTGCTCGTTTTACACGCTGGCGAGGCTGCGTCCCAGATCTCTCAAGCCAGGCGTCAGCAGTGCTTGACTCAAGAACTTCCAGATAAGCAAGGTCATGTCCCAAATCTTTCAAGCCAGGCTTCAGCAGTGCTTGACTCAAGAACTTCCAGATATATAAGCTGGATTTAGAAAAGGCAGAGGAACCAGAGATCAAATTGCCAACATTTGTTGGATCAAAGAGAAAGCAAGGAAATTCCAGAAAAACATCTATTTCTGCTTCATTGGTTGTGCTAAAGCCTTTGACTGTGTGGATCACAACAAACTGTAGAAAATTCTTAAAGAGATGGGAATACCAGACCACCTTACCTGCCTTCTGAGAAACCTGTATTCAGGTAAAGAAGCAACAGTTAGAACCAGACTTGGAACAACTGACTGGTTCAAAATTGGAAAGGGAGTAAGACAAGGCTGTATATTGTCACCCTGCTTATTTAAATTACATGCAGAGTACATCATGCAAAATACCCCAGGCTGGATGAGTCACAAACTGGAATCCAGATTGCCAGAAGAAATGTCAACAACCTCAGATATACAGATGATACCACTAATGGCAGAAAGTGAGGAGGAACTAAAGAGCCTCTTGATGAGGGTGAAAGAGGAGAGTGAAAAACCTGACTTATAACCCAACATTCAAAGAGCTAATACCATGGCATCCGGTCCCATTGCTTCATGGCAAATAGATGCAGGGAAAGTGGGGACAGTGACAGATTTTCTTTTCTTTGGCTCCCAAAATGGCTGTGGATGGTGACTGCAGCCGCAAAACCAAAGGGTGCCTGCTTCCTGGAAGCAAAGCCATGACCAACCCAGACAGCATGTTGAAGAGCAGCGACAGCACTTTGCTGCCTTGTCACACAGTCAATATGCGCCACAGCTATTTTGTCCATATAGTCAAAGCCATTTTTGCCAGGAGTCATGCATAGACGCAAGAGCTGGACCATAAAGAAAGCTGAGTGCCAAAGAACTGATGCTTTTAAACTGTAGTGCTGAGAAGACTCTTAAGATCTCTTGGACTGTAAGGAGATCCAACCAGTCCACCCTAAAGGAAATCAACCCTGAGTACTCATTGGAAGGACTGATGTGCCGGGGTCCAGCCCCAGTGGATCCAGGGAATTCGAAGGTGGGGACTGAGTCGGCGTCCTTGGAAATAACTTATTTAATTACAGATAGAGAGGGATTAGAAAATTAGCAGAGAAAAAGAGGCTGAACAACTTGGTTTACATGGGATACCAATAAAATTCCAAGACAAGGAATTTGCACCATCTACGTTGGGCCACCGGTGCCACTTGAATATCAGAAGGTGCCCCTCCTTGGGCTCCTTCTTGCGTGGGCTTGAAAACCGGGGCAAGTAAGCAGACGTGGCAAGCACCCGCACTCCAGATGGGAATTCAGCCAGAAAAATGGGGAGCAAAAAAGAACGACATAAGGGAACCAGTCTTTCCGGAACTGATCTCTTTATTTTGGGGTTTGCTTATATACCTTTTGTTACAGACAGGGATGAATACAGAGTCACACTGGGGTCAGCAGTCCTGACCTTTATCAAAGTCAGGTGCTTCACATAAAAAGGTCTTAGGGATTTTACATCATCTTCTGGCCATGAGACCTGCTGACATTTTATGATCCTTTCTTTCTGATAACCAAAATACTTATTTTTCCCAAGGGTGTTGTTTTTCTTAAACCAGACACCACCCTCCAAATAAAGTTGCATTCCTATAGGGTGAGGGTGTAGCGAGTTACAATCAAGAAAGGAATTTATTTAACCCAAGGTTAACATGATCAATATTAAAGGTTAATTCTTATTTCTCCTATGTGCTTAAAGGTTAATACTTATTTCTCCTATATGCTAGTTATATTCATTATAAGGGCAGGGAATATGGAGATTTAGCAGCAAACATCAGCCCAACAAATGAAAATCCTTTCACCAGTGTTCCCCTTAAGATCTACTTAGTCTTAAGCTAGTAATAAAGTTACATTTTCACATAGCAAGGACACAGTGATTTTTAACAAAGTACAGTGATCTATTACAAAAGAGAAAATTCATTAACTGAAAAAGCTTAGTATTGCTAACCTTAAAAATTACTATATTTCCTTTTCTATATTCCAAATACATTGATTAATATATTCCCAGGTGCCTAAGGATATGGAGGCCTGGCGGCAATCATTGACTCAACAAGAAGAAAAGCCCTATGCTAATTAAGACTCTCAAAATACTCCAAAACTCTCTGTGCTGTTTATGGTTGAGAGGTAGTGAACAATCATGTGTCAGCAGAGAGGTTTGACCTGAGACACCCTTGTCCCACCCAGGGCAGGGAATTATCAGCAATTATTGACACAACAAATGAAAAAACCCTTCACCAAAATAATTCCAAACCAACTCACTATACTAATAATTTCTAACTTCCCACAAGAATTTGCCTTTAGTAAGTCCAAAACATCTCGTGCCTCTCATAGTTGGGGGGTTGTAAACAATCACATGTGGCCGGACGAAACTATACAGGCAGGCTAGATAACCTTCAGTCGAAACACTCTTGTCACGCCCAGGAATTTTTATTGCCTTGGAGCTGCATGTTTACTCCTTCTCCGAGAGAAATGGTTATGGGAGAGAGCCCCCCGGAAATTCAAAAGTGTAGGTGAGAGCACAAAAAAGACTCCGGTTTTGGGGTAGATGCTCAGGAACAGGTGGTTTCCTGAGGCTTGATCATGCCTTTGCGTATGCCAAAGCCTCCTTCCTCATGACCTTTGCCATGGGCAGAGTTCCTCACGCTCACCCCTGGCAACAATCAGTCCTGAATATTCATTGGAAGAACTGATGCTGAAACTGAGACTCCAATACTTTGGCCACCTGATGTGAAGAACTGACTCATTGGAAAAGACCCTGATGCTGGGAAAGATTGAAGGCAGGAGGAGAAGGGGACGACAGAGGATGAGATGGTTGGATGGCATCACTGACTCGATGGACATGAATTTGAGTAAGGTCAGGGAGTGGTGAGGGACAGGGTAGACTGGCGTGCTGCAGTCCTTGGGGTCTCAAAGAGTCGGACACGAGTGAGCGACTGAACTGAACTGAAATAATGGTGACTGTCTTACCAATAATGAATTAATCACTTCCCTGGTGGCTCAGACAGTAAAGCATCTGTCTACAATGTGGGAGACCCAAGTTCAATCCCTGGGTCGGGAAGATCCCTGGAGAAGGAAATGGCAATCCACTCCAAGACTATTGCCTGGAAAATCCTATGGACAGAGGAGCCTGGTAAGCTACAGGCCGTGGGGTCACAAAGAGTTGGACATGACTGAGTGACTTCACGATGAGTGTAAAGTTAGTCACTGTGCAAACTAGTATGGATGAGATAGTTTTGTGAGAGGAATTTTTTTTAAATTAAAAGTTCATGTTTATTAAAATATCAAAATCTGGTATTTATGAAAATGTTAAATCATATATGATATCTCTTTTGAAAAAAAGTAATTTTTGTATAATTAAGAACTTTACAAAATTTCCCATACATCAAACAGTTAAATAACCTACTGGCTTAATTACTAACATTTTATGAATTAAAAACATTTTAGTTAACATGAAAAATAGGAAGTACAGTCTCAAACTGAAGGAACCCTTAAGATGTATTTACTTTATGAAAAGTTTATGACTTTGTGAAAAACTTACTGTTTGTATTTTTCACCCTTTTTAAGAGATCAGTAAGAACTTTGTCACTGACTCCAGCTCAGATCCTAATATTTAGCATGTGTTTTCCCTTCTTTGTGAGGGGAACTTTTTAATACCCCTGAGGTAACATCATGTAAATGGCAAACCATTTTATTTTATGTATTTATTTGTCTCTGTCAGTTCTTAGTCATGATGAGCAGGAACTTTTTTGCATCATTTAAAAACTGGTCTTTTTATGTTGATGTTTGGCAGAAACCAACACGATACTGTAAAGCAATTATCCTTCAATTAAAAATAAATAAATAAACAGAAGCGATATTGTAAAACATTCAATAAAGACTTTAAAAATGAAAAAAAATGGAAAGAAAAAAGAATTCAACTGAACTAATAACCCACTAATTCCACCTGGGTACTTGCAGAGAAATATCTGTGCAATCTTGGATGAACTTCAGTTTCATTTTGTGGCTTAGAGAAAAAATCAATGATGATCTAAGGATGTGGTTGCTGCAGTGGGTGATTAGTTGTTCACCACCTTCTTTAACCATCTTTGATCTGGCCACTATATTTAGGTTGCTAGGCTATTCAAAAGGGCAGAAAAAAACCCTTAAACTTTTGCAGTTGGGAAGCTGAGTGATACTTTAAAAACTTAATGGACCTTGAAAGTTGTTACTTACCAAGAGAAAACAAAAATGGCACATCAGGAGATTAAAAAAAAAAAAGAACAAAGTGGTTGGAAAAGTGTGAATGAGAAAGTAAGAGTGGAAGATAAAATAGATAAAATGAAAATATCCTGTTTTACACAGTATTATTTAATTACTTGGAAGATTTCACTTGGCCATAGATTGAAGTTGTTCAGAAGAGATCATTTAGCTTTTTAAATAAAAACAGTATTACAAATAACAGCCAACTTTCTTATACCCTTGTGTTTACAACAACTAAAATTAAATGGACATAGCCCAGTTCCCTCATCCTACCTTCACAACTTCATTTATCCTTCTTCATCTAGTTAATCTGGGTTAAAGGTTTTTGTTTGTTTATTTGTTTGTTTTTGCTATTTTTTAAGTTGATGCAGGTAGTTGAATATGGTCACTACTGAAAAATGGAGTCTGAATATCTCTCTTATGCACATTTCATGACACATTTTGGAAGCACTAGACAGGTATTGAAAGCAATACCCTTCTCACATTTGTTTTCTGTTATTAATGTCAAAAGTCATCCATCCATTCCATCTATATCCATCCATCTCTCCACCTACCTATCATTATCTGTGACTATTTTCACTCTCCTCTTGTTCTTATCTCTTCCCTATCTAAATATGTCAAAGATGGTAAGTGTTTCATAAGAGAGTGATTTATAAAAATACAGCCAAACCACATTCCTGTCTCAAATGGTGAGGCTGGCCAGCATATGCAACTAATTCTCACAGAGGCATTCTGGAAAACCAGTGACAAGATTGGGACTCTGGGCTAGCCCCAGGGCAGTCAGCAGTGGTAGACTGCTACACACAGCCTCATGTGTAAAGTTTCTGAACTGACATAAGGCTTAATGGAAATGAACCTTGACGATGTGGCCAATGGAGTGTAAGTGACATCCTTGGCATGCCACGGTGATTTTTTTCTTTCCTCTGTTGAAGGCATAATGCTTCCTGTGGGAACCCTGACTTAAAATGCCATTGTGTGCTTAGAGACAGGATTCACTGGGCCTGAAGAGGACATAAGTGAGATAAGGACCATAGCAATCGGTTCTTCCATGTTCTCATACTCCATTACTCTTCCCAACCCAATGGAAAGGCAGAGTGACTACACTAGTTTCAACTGATACAATGTTGGAATAATAGCATATTTTATAAGAATGAAAATATAAGAAGACTGTAGAAAATGAAAACCCAGTCATTCCTTATTTATTGATTATCTATTATAGTGAATCACTTACAGTTCTAACTTTGTGGGAAAATCAGAGAAAAATAAGACATACTGTTNGATACAATGTTGGAATAATAGTATATTTTATAAGAATGAAAATATAAGAAGACTGTAGAAAATGAAAACCCAGTTATTCCTTATTTATTGATTATCTATTATAGTGAATCACTTACAGTTCTAACTTTGTGGGAAAATCAGAGAAAAATAAGACATACTGTCCCTTATCTCCAGGATTTACAAGATTATATATATAATCTTTCTATCAAAAGTTATTTTTAAAAATATATGTATGAAATAAATACAATAGTTAAGATAGTTACCAAAATCTAGATAGAATTTCATGTGGATAGAAAATGCTCTGCAAAGAAAGTTTTCACAGAGAAAGAAACATGCAAATAAACTAAGTTTAATTTTTCTTTTCTTACTTTCAGTAAATGTTACTATCTTACTATCCCAAGTGAAGATGATAGGGTCGATACACAATACAAATGACCTGCACTTCTTGTCTTTGAATAGTTTTTTAAATAGTGGAACTGAGTTTACGAAACCTGTTACTGTTTTGTTTTGTTTTTTAATGAAATCTCAACTGTCAGAGTTCAAGGCTCCATGAAATGGAACCAGTCAAAACTAAATAGGTTACATTCAGGCTGTAGATGAAGTTTGAGGTGAATGCCACTTGACCTTAATTCACATGAAAAGTACTTTTTTTAATTTTTTTTTTGTAAGGAATTGTCCCATGCCAGTGAACCAGACTAAATGCTGTTTGGAGAGACTTACAATTAAATTAACCATTAAAATATGGTGTAATAGTTTGCAAATTATAGGGCATTAAAAGAGTTTATAGGATAGGTAACAAAGCCACAAATGGCCACAAAGTTTTTGAAGACAAATGAGGGTCTAGGATAGAAGTTAGCAAACTATAGACCGGCTAAATCTGGCCATTGCTTATTTTAAAATAAAGTTTTACTGAGCATAGATATACTCATTCATATATGCACTAATTGCATTTGCCCTTCAACTACAAACTGGAGTGTGGTTTCAACAAAAACCATCTGGTCCTCAAAGCCTAAAATGTTAACCATCTGGCCCTTTATAAAAAAAAAAGTTTGCTGACTCCTACTCTAGGGTGAACCCAAGTTCCTAATGGGCTGGATAGCAGACCTTAAGCAAGTAAAGAAGATCAGGTGTAAAAGGGAGTTGTGTGGTCTGTGGCCACCTAAAAGGCAAGTACCCCATCCTAGACAGGCAGCTCAGCCTGGTCAAGTGGTGAACTATGGAAATGTTGCCAGATCATTCCATTTTTCAAGGAAAAGTAGAAATAGATTTTTATGTGAAATCTTACTGGGAGAGGGTGAATCCAAGATTTTTAAAATGTGACTTATTTTTTTAAAAAATCACTTGAAACCAAGGGAATGCATAGGAAAGGCTTTGCAAAGTAAGTGACACTTAATGGATGAGTAAAAAAATGCCTGAAAATTTTTGTTGCCTTAATCAGCTCTTAGCTAATAGTTACTGGTTTCTCACTATGAATTTGGCTCCAAACCAAACACAATGAATCCATTAAACAACTCTTAGAATAAGAGCTATTATTATTTATATTAATGAAGGTGTACGGATGATGAAAACATCCTCCAAGACATAAAATTAGTGACCAGCAAGACTTGATTCACTCCAAAGCCTGATGCTGTACTGCTCAACCATTTCACTCTAATGCAAAGTACAATTTGGAAATACAGTGATGTAGAAACAGAGGCTGGGGAGTGTGACTCAGGCTCAGGGATAAGTGTGAAGTTTTAGATGTGAGGTGATATATCTGAAAGATGCATTAGAGTAGGAAACAGAAGCAGCAAGAACAGAGACTAGAAAGGTACATATATGGGTGCCAGTCTACAGAGTTCTATACCAGGTGTATTAATTTTTTAGTCTATAAGCAGTGTATTTATTAGGTCTGAGAGCAAAGACATGATGAATTTAGGAATTTTTTCTGGTTGTCATTTAAAGAATGGACTATGCGTGGAGTGTGATGAATTGGTGATTGAGATACCATTGGGAATTTATTACTAGGAATCCAGGTGGACCAGCATTATAGGGCTGGATATTAAGAAAAGTTTGTGACTTTCAGAGTTATTGAAATGGTGCACTTAAAAGAAATGATGTGTCATGAGTGGTAGGGAAGTTTATTCTTACTTTATATAGTTTCATAATCTAATAAATAGTATACTATAGTATAATAGAAGTAATTTAAGTAACTGGTCATTCTGAAAACTTATTTTTCAAATTACAAGTGTTCTGTGTGTGATTTAGGTTTATAAGGTACTGCTTACTATAGTAAGCTATTCCTATAGTATGAAGACTCTAGAGATATTCNTAGTATAATAGAAGTAATTTAAGTAACTGGTCATTCTGAAAATTTATTTTTCAAATTACAAGTGTTCTGTGTGTGATTCAGGTTTATAAGGTGCTGCTTGCTATAGTAAGCTATTCCTATAGTATGAAGACTCTAGAGATATTCATTTAAGCATTCATTTCTTATCTAAGATTCTGCAATAGAAAATCTTAAATTATTCCCAGGGTAAACCCAAAGAATGAATTACCAATCTTTCATAACCTGTAGCCTATTTTAGAGGGACTATATTGGTATTTATAGTTTTAGACAGTGGATATTTGAGAATATTTATTCTTAAAAACACACACGACAGGAAAACATTTTATCAAATTGTCATTGGGGGAGTAGTATATATAGTGGTTAACTGTAGGATCTTTGGAACAGAGACAGATTTGAGTCCTTGCACTGCCACTTAATCAGTCTATCACTCTAGTGTATTAGATAATTTTTGAGTTATATGTTGTGTTCCAAGAGAAAATGTCAGAGAGGAGCTGACTCCTAGAGAACACTTATTATTGGATAATTGATGTTCCCTGTCAAGAGCTGGTTCTGGGCAGCCATATTTGTACTAAATGGGTCTGCTGCAGCCCTGGTTACAATTGATTGGACCAAAACTATGCACATGACTCAAACTGGGTTGCTTGTATTCTTCCTCTTGGGAATGTGGTTTTGAGACTCAGCTGATGGATTATTATAAGCTCTTTGCTTGAGCTGAAGTAATTCACACTTCAGGCTGAAAAACTTTCATTTTACATCAGATGTACTCCAAAAATGAGGAAGCTGGTTTTTAGGCAGAAAAAAAAAAAAGAAAGCACACATGACAGAAAAAAGGAAGAAAAGAAACTCGGTGGTAGACGAAAAAAGAGTGGTTAAGAGGTCTCATTTTCTGTACCTATTATATATTCACCTAACTTAGTCACCAAAGCANTTCATGGCAGAGAACTGTGGAGTCTCAGTTGAGAAACAACTAGGGAAACCTTTTTTCTCCAAATTGCTCAGTCACAAAATGGTTATAAGGTATGAAGGAGAGATTTACATTGGGGAAGAAATTAAAGTGTTTCTCCTTTACTTTCACAAATGGGAGAACTGACTGACTGTTATCTCACTATTGGCAGTAGAAAGATCCTCTAAACCAAATCCAAGACAAGTGGTATTTTCTTTCCAATCTCACCTTTCGTGTTTATGCGTGCTTACCCAATAAATCAAAATAGTCTTTCACAAAAAAGATGTATTTACAATGGAAGAAATTCAACCGTCCAGTAAGATACCCATTCAAATTCGGCCACTTAGTTTATGACATATATGACACCGCCATACAGTCAGGGAAGGTTAATTTTCTCCAGTAAAGTTTCCACGTCAAATACATATTCACATAGAACAAAAAATAAGAAGTTAAGAAAAAAGCTTTTGTACAAAGAAACATCTATAATTGGTGGATAGAGAGATGATAGATGGATGATAAACAGATTTAGAGAACATGTGTTTCAAAAGAAATTAGTGCATGATAGCATATAGTAAATGACAAATAAGTAGTAATATAAATAATCACAACTCTGAGCAATAGTAATTTCATTAATGAGGTGGGAATCAAAGCAAGCCTTGAAAGAAAAATAGGACCTAGATAAATAGAAAGTCTCTATCAAAACATACTTTGAAGTGAGTTGGTAAAGGAGTTGGAGAGTGGGGAGAAGAGGAAAGTCACTGGCCTATGAGGCATCTCAGTGCTGATCAGATATAGGTAATTTCCTCCAAAATGGACTCTGCCTTCAACAGGACTCAGGGTTTGCAAGAAGTGGAGATATAGGTGTGTAAAATGAGTGCACTTTTGATAAAAGCCAAATTTCTTTGAACAAAGGAGGTGAATTTTCTTTATATATTTTAGCTCATTTTCCCCATTTGGATATAGTGTGTGTGTTGGTCACTCAGTCGTGTCTGACTCTTTGTTACCCCATGGACCAGACTCTGCTATAAAAGGAATTTTTCAGGCAAGAACACTGGAGTGGGTTGCCATTTCGTTCTCTAGGAGGTCTTCCTGACCCAGGGATTGAACTTGGGTCTCCTGCATTGCAGGCAGGTCCTTTAACAGTCCACATCTCCCTAGTACTTTGGCCATTGCCTAGTACAAAAATATCTAAATCCACTACAGGGAATTTTCTTTAGGGTCTGCATGGAAGGGAACTATTAAATAGATACAAGTTGTACTTGAAGTTATTCTTATAATGCCTTCTCCCAAACAACGCTATATTATCTAGCCCAAAAGAAGGCAAATAAGCCAGTCCATCCAGAATCCCAGGTTAACTGTGTAGATATTAAAATACTGAGTCTTTTTTTTCTTTTTAAAATTTTTTTATTGGAATATGGTTGATTTACAATGTTGTGTTACTTTCTGCTATACAGTGAGGTGAATCAGTTATACATAAATATATATATTCACTCTTTTTCTTTACTTTGAGGAAAAACAAGGTATTGGAGTGTTTAATTAGGATGAATAAGTTAATGTTTGAAAATAAAATTCTGATTCAAGCTCAAGTATGTATAAAACCAAGGTTTTCAATTGCAATGAGTCAAATGCTTGGCACTAAGCTCCTTTTCTACTTTCCCATATCCAAATTTACCTAAAATGTATATAGCTTAGGGCTCACAGCTGGAGATCATAATTGTATCTACCTCCTAAGATTTAGGGGAAGATTTAATGAGGAATTCTTAGAAAGTTATCATGGTACATGGTACAATGTATGTGTGGAAAATTATAACTACTGTATTTATTTCTATTATGCTATTTTTTTTATTCCATTTCTTCAAGCTTCCTCATTGACCCTGACTAATCTAATGAACATATTTCTGCATAGGGCTTAAAATTAAGAATAAAACTTAAAAAATGATTTAGAACCTATGAGATATATTTTAGGTTAGCAGCATTTTGTCTACTAGTTGCTCTGACTTTGTAGTTGCACCTCTTTTTGCTTACTCTGAAAACTTCAGCTTTAAATTTTATTAACATAAAATTAGCATCAATCACCTAATGTCTGCATTTCAAGATTGCTATATATGTGTGGGTATACATGTGTTTTGTCTTTAGGATAGACAGTGAAAGTGAAAGTCACTCAGTCGTGTCCAACTCTTTGCAACCACACAGACTATACAGTCCATGGAATTCTCCAGGCCAGAATGCTGGGGTGGGTAGCCGTTCCCTTCTTTAGGAAATCTTCCCAACCCAGGAATAGAACCAGGGTCTCCCATATTGTAAGCGATTCTTTACTAGCTGAGCTACCAAGGAAGCCCAGGATATACAAACTACCACCTTTTAAACGCAATTGAAATAATTTTTTATGTGTAGCTTTACCTCTAACTTGAAATATAGTTAGGTTTAAGTATTTCAGTGCATTTTTAATTCTTAAAGACACATTTTTATGTTTGATTCATTATATTTAAAAATATATGTAAAATACGTAATTCAAAATTGAAAACTATAAATTCAACATTCATTCGAAAATCTTTCATTTTTGTTAGCCTTACGTTTCTATCATTTCACTTTGAAAATATAAGCAAATATGTTTATGGATACCCTCTTACAAAATGATAGTATTCTACATGTTCTCTTGCACTTTACTGTTTTGATTTAATAAGGTATCTTGGAGAGTGTGCTATAGCAATATATTATGGTCTTTCTCAACTTTTTTACTTCATTTTGTGGATACATTGTAGTTTATTTAACCAGTCTAGGATTTTTTCTCAACAGTCCTTGAACCTCACAGTGAATGTGATACCTACTCTGTAAATAGATGTTTCTTCTTTGAGTCAGGTGTCCCCATGTCCAAGGCCTAACATCTGCTAAAGAATCAGCAAGATCATGTTAGAAAAAAGAGCTTGATATGGATAAAACAGATTGCTGAGCATTCTTGGTTTAGAAAACCGTCAGATTATGGAACTTTAGGAGTTTGGTTTTGGAAGGTCTTTGGAAGTCAAATTCCACAGAATTTTTCATTTTTATTTTTTTCATAGATGAGGACACAGAAGTCCCAAGCAAGGAAAAAAGCTACTCCTGGAATATATTTTGTTACTAATAGAACCAGCGATAAAGTTTCGGATGGATAATTTCTATTAACAGGCCAGGTCTTCTCTACTATGCCCAGGTTTTATGTTCTGTTGTTTCACNAACTTCAGCTTTAAATTTTATTAACATAAAATTAGCATCAATCACCTAATGTCTGCATTTCAAGATTGCTATATATGTGTGGGTATACATGTGTTTTGTCTTTAGGATAGACAGTGAAAGTGAAAGTCACTCAGTCGTGTCCAACTCTTTGCAACCACACAGACTATACAGTCCATGGAATTCTCCAGGCCAGAATGCTGGGGTGGGTAGCCGTTCCCTTCTTTAGGAAATCTTCCCAACCCAGGAATAGAACCAGGGTCTCCCATATTGTAAGCGATTCTTTACTAGCTGAGCTACCAAGGAAGCCCAGGATATACAAACTACCACCTTTTAAACGCAATTGAAATAATTTTTTATGTGTAGCTTTACCTCTAACTTGAAATATAGTTAGGTTTAAGTATTTCAGTGCATTTTTAATTCTTAAAGACACATTTTTATGTTTGATTCATTATATTTAAAAATATATGTAAAATACGTAATTCAAAATTGAAAACTATAAATTCAACATTCATTCGAAAATCTTTCATTTTTGTTAGCCTTACGTTTCTATCATTTCACTTTGAAAATATAAGCAAATATGTTTATGGATACCCTCTTACAAAATGATAGTATTCTACATGTTCTCTTGCACTTTACTGTTTTGATTTAATAAGGTATCTTGGAGAGTGTGCTATAGCAATATATTATGGTCTTTCTCAACTTTTTTACTTCATTTTGTGGATACATTGTAGTTTATTTAACCAGTCTAGGATTTTTTCTCAACAGTCCTTGAACCTCACAGTGAATGTGATACCTACTCTGTAAATAGATGTTTCTTCTTTGAGTCAGGTGTCCCCATGTCCAAGGCCTAACATCTGCTAAAGAATCAGCAAGATCATGTTAGAAAAAAGAGCTTGATATGGATAAAACAGATTGCTGAGCATTCTTGGATTAGAAAACCATCAGATTATGGAACTTTAGGAGTTTGGTTTTGAAAGGTCTTTGGAAGTCAAATTCCACAGAATTTTTCATTTTTATTTTTTTCATAGATGAGGACACAGAAGTCCCAAGCAAGGAAAAAAGCTACTCCTGGAATATATTTTGTTACTAATAGAACCAGCGATAAAGTTTCGGATGGATAATTTCTATTAACAGGCCAGGTCTTCTCTACTATGCCCAGGTTTTATGTTCTGTTGTTTCACTGTGTTGTTTTCCTCCTACCACCTCCCTCATTGCCCCCAGCTCAGTTCCATAAACATTCAGAAAATTGTGTTTATCTTCTGCTTATAAAAGAGTAAGAGTAGCACATTTACAGGTCAGGCTTTCTGATCCTCACCTACACTCCCCAAGCTTGACTAGGGTCCAGGTTAATCAGACGTGTCCTTGCCTTTCCTCTGAGTTCCTTGGCTAAACATTGTACCAAAACAGCATTCAGAAGGAATGATGGGGCTCTAGTGAGGATTCCCAATCTCATAATTTTAGAAGGAAACTTTCTATGAAAATGTGCCCTAGAAAACCTAAATTTTACGGTTCTAATCTTTAGTAAGATGGTGCTTCTCTGGAACTTGGGAAAGCTATCTGGGCTAGAGGTCAGTTACTAATATAGGATTCACCTATGTGTTTAGATAACACTGTGGAAAAAATTTTTACTGATGGTAAAACTGCCATGAGAGATGACTTTGAAGACTATAAGCTTGAGAACATCTTCAGAAAAATAGTAGGGGGTGGGCAGAGAAAGGAAAAGGAGAAGAGACATCAATTAGGGTAACACAGCTTTGGTTCATGGGCATAGTTAGGAGTAAAAAAGATCAAGACACTGCCGGCATTGCTTGAATTAGTCCTATGAACCTGATTATATCTGCCTGTGCAATCTTCATCAAACCATGTTCTACACTCAAATCTTTTCTACAGGGATGTTTAGTTGTTCAGTCATGTCCAACTCTGCGACCCCATGGACTGAAGTCCTCCAGGCTCCACAGTCCATGGGGATTCTCAAGGTAAGAATACTGGAGTGAGTTGCCATGCCCTCCTCCAGGGGATTATCCCAACCCAGGAATTGAACCCGTCTCCCTCATTGCAGGCATATTCTTTACTGTCTGAGCCACCGGGGAAACCCAACCGTGAAGTAGTTCTATAATGTCCTTGATTATCTATGTGAGGCCTGACGATGATTTCCTCTTAATATCACTTACCAAATACTTAGTGGAAATAATATGCCTCTTCTGAATAGTTGATGAGTGTTTCCAACACCCAGTTGAAAACATTATTAAAAAGCTAAAAATAAAAATTCCCATTTGTAGATACAACAACTTAAAATGCCATTATATATTTTGATGATTTTATAGCTCTGGGCAATATGATTATCACTTACAACGTATAAGATTTAATAAGGCAATTATAAATATAACATATGTTGCAAAACACTACAACAACAGCAAGTAAATGGAGTCTTTTTTAATCTTCGCCTCAGAAAGGAGTTAATGTACCGTTTCTCTAATTTATAATCAAAATACTAAATAAAATTCAGTTTAACAGTTATTGCATATCTAAGGTGTTTCATATCATAAATTTCATAAAGCTGAAGGCAACCTTATTTTTTTAATTGAAAGAGATTAGAGATGAAGTGCATTTTAATATGTATACTACTACAAGATGACAGCCACCTTGGGCTTTACACAGTGCTGAAGCTTGGTTGATATTAGGTCCTTTACTTCTAGGTCTTCGCAGAAAATTACAAACAAAACTACTAAGAAATCTAAAGGAAAAGAAAGAAATAGAGAACCAGATGAAAATTACATGCAATTTTTAAAGAAATGAGATATTTTATGTGTGTATATGTATGTTTCTGAAAAGGACAAGATCTCTTACCACTTTACCTTTAATAACTAAAAGCTGTCCGACAGGAGTCACGGATAGGGTAATCAAGTTTTATAAAGAAATGTAAAATGAACACTTAAAAGTCATCAAGTTCAACTCACTGGTACTTTCCCTAGTCCTTCTATTTCCCAATTTTCATTGCATTGCCTTTTAGAGTTGGAGATAGGAAACCATGCAGTCTCACTTATAATCTGAGAACCAGGAGCTCCTACATAGAGAGACAGAGGTAGAGAGGACGACACACTAAATTAAAGTTCATTTCCACCCAACACTCTCACTGTTATATGACCCTGCACACTTTTGCTAAGTGCTGCATCCAAGTAGATCTCACAGGGTTCAGGAAGGGTGGGTGCTGCTGCCTCTGATCCCACTGCCAGTCTTATTTTCCCAAAGGCACAAACAATAGTAACTGTAAGAAATTCCAAAAGCATACAGCAAATCATGTACCCTGCATAATATAAGTTAAGATTCCCACTGTGGTGGTGATTTAGTCACTCAGTTGTGTCCAACTCTTTGTGGCCCCATGGACTGTGGCCTGCCAGGCTGCTGCATTCATGGGATTTCCCAGGCAAGAATACTGGAGTGAGTTGCCATTTCTTTCTCCAGGGGAACTTTCCAACCCAGAGACTGAACCCAGGCCTCCTGTGTTGCAGGCAGTCTTCTGCATTGCAGGCAGATTCTTTACAGACTGAACCACAAAGGAAGCCCCAGGATTTCCATTTCTCAGTCTCAAATAAAATTGCCTATTTTTTCTTGATATTATAAATACAAAGTGCATGAAACCAATGAGTGCAACTTCTGAGGAGTTCATCTGTATACCCAAGTAGTGTGCTTTATCCAGATTATCCCAAGTCATCTGTGCTGTGCTCATGGATTTAGAAGTAGAAGGCAAACCACTTAAAAGACCCTGCAGCCTAGTTGTCTTCTGAGTAGGAAAAGGCAGTATTGTCACACAGAAGGTGGTCGGTGTACATCGAGGAAATACACAACCACTGGATCTGATTCAGATTTCCCAAAGTGCAGGAACATCTCCTTTACTAGAAATAGTGAAGTCAACAGTTCTGTAATTCCACCAAAAAAAAAAAAAAGCCCTCTTTTATATTCAATGTAATATACATGAAAGCTGGGTATTTCCTTAGGCAACATAAATTGGTCATTTTGATATAACTAATTTGACCTTCTTAGTGAGAAACAGCTACTTGGTCTTTTCACTTTTCTAAGTTAGAATGAACATGACTGACTGTTTACCAAAGAGAAAAAAATAAACTTTTAAGTAAAAATTATCTCAGATTCAGTTTGTGATCAAAATAGAGAAATAATATGAAACAAAATATCATAACATACATCTTTTTAGAGGCCTGTGTGGGACCAAAATGAAATGTTTTCTTCTCCTTCTACTGGTGGCTCTGAAGCTGGTTTTTAACTCTGCATAGCTGAACTATAGACAGGTGAGGGGACAGTCTGAGAGTTTTGGTGGAGAGTGGATAGAAGTAGGAAAGAATGAGTTTTCTTAGACCAATTCTGTTTCCATTCTATACTACTTTGTTAAAAAAAAAAAATCTATACTACTTTGTATTACCTAAGTATAGGATAGGGTTTCTCAACAGAGGGACTCCTGAAGTTTGGGACTAGACTGTTATTTGTTCTGGAGGGGCTGCCTGTGCATTGTAGGATGTTACTTTAGTAGCATCTCTGGCCTGTGCCCAATAGGAGTCAGTAGGACCCCCTACCACTTGTTGTGATGGTCAAACGCCTCGTCATTGCCAGGGTCTCCAGGTTGAGAACGATCATCATAGAACAGGACCTCTCACATGTGAGTGGACAGTATACGAGACAGTGATGGTTTGATGAGTTTAGTAGGATTAATATATACAGACAAAAATTTGAGTCTCAACTCCATATATCTCTAGCATTTCGTAATATGTTATATAACTGCCATATTATAATTTTTAACATGACTTTTTATAAATAAGTTCATATTATAGCTTGCACCATTACCTGAGATATGAGGTACTATTAAAGTTGCCTTTCCTTCTCTCTCTCTTTCTCTCTTTATTGCATCTGTTATGGAAGATATATAGAGGTAGTGTATTTGCAATTGGATTTTTCCTCACATAGCAACCATAATCAGAAACACGGACATGGAGAAAGAAAAAATAATGGTAAAATAATAGTCCTACCTTAGGACTATTCCTGCAGTGCCCACTGCTATACAGATTCAGTGTTAAAACTAATGATAATATTGCTTAACTTTATTAACTTATCTGTAGTCACAAAGTTATGTAGTAGGAATAAGATGCAGCTATGGATATTTTAAATCTCCTATGAACCTCTATGTAGGCTAATTTGTTCTCCTTTTCTTGAAATAGCTTAAAATGCATTCACTGTAGAATTGAACTGATAATTTTCAGAGGGCCCAATTATTCCTAGATCCACATTCTCTGAGTGTCAGGGGCTGAAGAAGGATCTTAACTCTTTCAGTTAACTGAAGAACATTTTAATGAGTTACTACTACAAGAAGTTTTATCTCAAAGCCTAAGGCAGAATTGTTACAGGGCACTCTGCGGTAACTTAGTGGCCAACGGATGACTGTGTCTTCATGAACAATCAGCTCCTAACCAAGGAGTGACAGGTGCTCAGGGGATTCTACATTGTTAACTTATAGTCTTATTCCACAAAAAAAGAAATATGCTGGAGCTTATGTGCCTAAATTGAATCATGTTTTTTTTTCCTCTTTAATCTTTTTTTTTTTTCCATCATATGGGTTTAATACTATCTTTCTGCCTCAGAAAAACTCTACTCATTGTGCCAGCTTCTGTTTTTGTACCCTAATTTCACATCTAAAATTACCTTGACAATGTTTTGGGAGGACACATAGTTTACTCCATGATAGAATAGATTTCAATTTAAAAATTCTCAAAATTGGAGCACAAAATAGACAATTCTATCAGAATGTACATTGCTTCTTTTTTGTAAGTTACTGGGAGTGTTTGTGAATAAAAGTTATACAATTCTGTCTGCCTCAAGTCTCAAGCTACTAATGATTTTTTTAATAGAACACATAGATTATTTTGTAAGTCACAGTTATTCTATTATAGGTTTATCTTCACTTAAATACTTGCTACCTTTTCTTTGACAAGCAGAGAGATGAGATAAAGTGTAAATAAGTAAAGCAAATAGTGAGACACCTTTGTTGCTGCTGTATTATAGAGTTTTCCCATAAATATGGTGGTAAACTGATGCAGATTTTAATTTAAATTAGGATAGGCTGCCTTCTCCTCAGTCAAACTTTCTCAGAGAAAAGTTGACTCAGGCATTTTTTTTCCTTGTGATACATGTTTTAATTAAGGTTCCCAAACTATTCCTGGAAATGTGTGACGGTGAGAGAGCTACTCTAGATTGTGGCCTTATTTCTAAAGATAGAAGCTATCCTTATTGAATTCTCCTTTAGGTCCAAAAATGTCCACATCCCAAAGGATGATGGAGAAAAATAAAGGTAGGCTAGAAATAATGCGTAAGGTGAGACAGTCTTTGATTCTTTGAGTACTCCTCTAACACTAGACCTTCAGGATTAGGAGACTAGAGGTTATAAAAGAATCGGGAAACTCCACTTTACATATTGCATGCCTCCTAGGATCCTTTAAAAAATGATTTAGGTTCCAAGTCACCTTGATCCTGGACTTAGTGTCATCTCATCACTGCAGAGAAAACTGAAATCACCAGGAAATAGACCCGCTGAAAGACATGGAAAACACAATGTTCTCTGCAGATACTGCTAACGATTCTTTTCTGAAAGAAATCCAGGAAAAGCTTCCATTTCCCTCCAAATGGAAAATACTGGAAACTATGATGCAATAAGGCTTATAGGCAGTCTGACTTCCAAAAGAAGCATCTTCTACTCCTACAAATAAACAACTCATGTTTGAATTCACTCCAAATAATTTTCCTGTGTGTATTAATGACCTGAATGCACACACACACACACCAACAGAACATATAAAAACACCCACACATATCCATTAGCTGTTGGAGAGAAGGATCTGAATTTTTATTATTTTTGCCCTCACACTACTATAGTCTTGACTTTAGCATAATAAATTCTTGTTAAAGTGAAAGAAAGAATGAATGGATAATATGCCCATGTGTGTGTTAGTCGCTCAGTCATGTCTGACTCTTTGAGACCCCATGAACTGTAGCCTTCCAGGTTCCTCTGTCNACTTCCTAGGCTCTTGAATGGTGGTGGCTGGGATTGGTTTAAGATGTGTATAAGAGACAGCACACATATATATATAATTCAGAGCATTCATTAAAATATATAATCCCATGCTTATTTTGTCTTGTAAAAATATGTAATTAATTAAATGGCATAACTGCAATGCATATGCAATGAACATTATGTATTGTAGGTAATTATACAAAGCTTTGTGTACAGACTTTCCCAAATGAAGGTTTCATGTAAATGAGTAATGTAAACGCACTTACAGAATGGGTATGTTGATACTGAATGTGACTCTTCCTAATAGAATGGAAGTTTGCCCCAGTAGCATTGATTTAGTCCTCCTTTTTTCACCTCCCTCCTCCCTTTAAACCCCCAGTTAAGTAGCACAGTGGCTTTTCACCTCTCTGCCTGGTTCATCTGGCCCAGTAGGGCTCCTTCTCCCAATTTGCCCACACTGAGCCATGAGCACTAAATGAAGCGAATAATTTGGTGCATTGTTGGGGGGGTGGCAGTGGGGGTGGGAAGGGGAGGGGACAGCTGACAGTGAATGGTGTCAGCTGCAGAGGCAGCAGAAAAAGCCGACATCTTAATAAAACAGCCTCAGGCAAAATCCCATTAAAGCCTTCAGAAGCTTGTTTCCCTGCAGTTGAGCAGGTAGGCGTTGAGCAGGACGAGGCAGCCCTGAGTGCTCTCAGGGAGCCCAGTTCAAAAAAAAAATTGAGTGCTTTTTTTTCCTTAATATAAATCATCCACCAGCCTAGCTCCTCAGAGTCATTTGCAAGGCAGAGAAAGAGAGAGCTAGCCCGGCAGAGAGAAAAGGAGGGAGGAAAGACAGAGTTGGGGAAAGAGAGGGATGTAAAGGGACCGAGTTCTTCCTCCACAGCAGGAGCGATGAGCAGTCTGCGTGCACCCATTAGCAGTGGAGTGCAGACCTCGGGCTGACCTTTGGAGAGAGGCGAGGGAGCAGGCAGTGCTCCAGCAGAATCACAATGAGGATGGGGCATCCAAGAGGTGCATTGTCTGGCTGGCTCCTAGGCCAAATGGGTGATGGCATATCCCTTGCAAGTAGTACTAGTTTGTGACTAAGATGCCCAACTCACAACAGAACATGGATGAATAGCATAATGACTGCACATTGAAAGGCATGGCAAGGCAGGCCATTAACCCTACAGTGAAACGGAAAACCGAACGTGTGCATGGTACCTCTCCCTCCTACTCACACATACAGTGCATGCAAAACAGGTGTCCGAATGAGCTACCTTAGAGCATATTTGTGGGTGGAAGTCCATCCAACTTTTTAAAGCTTCCAGGAAAGAGACTGCAGTGGCCCAGGTATGATGCCTAGGTTCAAACCACTCCTTCCTTTTTGTCAGGAAGTTCATTGTCACATCTAGCAAATATTCATCTTGCTACAACTACAGACCATTTCCAATAAGAGTGAGCAGATTTTGTTGATGAGCACTAAAAATGAACAGAAAACCTTAATGTCATGCAATTGGATACCCTTTAACTGATAAAATCAGTGTTCTGCCTAAAAAATGGCCATTTGTGCAATACGCACACACATGAAAGCTTGCACTTCATTTCTAGTTCTACTTTTTAAGTAAGGGCAGGTTTTATTTTTTTTTCAATAAGTGCAAATGATGTGATGCTGAAAAGTTGTGTGAATTTAAAGCTACTATAAATGGAATCACATTTGAAACATGTTGAGTTTTCACATTTAAATAGCACATATAGCAAGATGAATCCTTAGCAGGGTCAATAATCTGTGGTGCTTTTTTGGTTATTTTCATGTAGGCTTTGCTTACTAGGTTTTCTGATGCTTTGCTAGTTAGCCATTTTTTTGTACTTTGGTTTCGCAAATCTGGCCTTTTCACATTGGTGAGCCATGCTCATAAGTCTTGCTCAGAAAAGTGGTCATAGTGGTAGAAGTTTTAAGAAAAAACGAAAAATTTAAACTTAAATATCTTCTAATTAATCAAGCTTCATATTCCATCTTTGGCCAAACAATAAATAGATATAAGATAAAGCTGTGGACATTTAGCTGAAATTGTTGATTTCTAGATGAAATTGTTGGTTTCTAGGTGAAATTCTGGAGAAGGCAATGGCACCCCACTCCAGTACTCTTGCCTGGAGAATCCCATGGACGGAGGAGCCTGGTGGGCTGCCGTCTATGGGGTCGCACAGAGTCGGACACGACTGAAGCAACTTAGCAGCAGCAGCAGGCGAAATTCCAGGCAGATTTCTAGCTCAGCCTTGTTTGATGGCTCTCTTCCATCCATTCTTCCAATCTGCCTTCAATTCTGAAAGGATGGATTCAGTCCAAGGGAATTTAATGGGCAAGGAGGTAATGTTAATGCTGCATGGGAACTACTTGGCCTCCTAATTCAGGAATTCTCTGTTTCTCTGTCTTAACATACCTTGACATTTATTTCCTTGAGTTTGATGGACATCTCTCTTTTTAGTGCCGAATGAAGACCCCAGTCAGATAGGCTTGTAGTAGATGGATTAGGCTAATTCTCTAGTCTAGCTTTCGGTAAAATCTCTTTCGCGCTTTATTCCCTTCCGTTTGTCTCCTACTCTGTCAGAACGGAAAGCCCATAAGCCAGTGATCTGAGTGGGCCCAGTGAATGCACAGCCTTGTGCGTTGTTCACTTCATGCCTCAAGGAGGAGTTACAATACCTAGGACATAAGGCATTAAGGTGTTCATTCATGATGCAGTTGTTATTCTAGATATATGGACCTGAGGTAAAAGTGGCCTTTGTGACCCACTGGATCCAGACAGGCTCACCAGCTCTTTTTCTGTTGGAGATGAGGGATGAGAGAAAGAAGCACTCTATCAATACAGTTTTTTGTTCTTTGGATATTTTGGTCAGTTGTACTTTTGGTGTGTCTGTCGTGGAATGTGGTTTGGCTCTAAAAGCAGATCAAGAATTTGAGGTTTCAAGACTCTGTATCTTGGGTGTTTTCTGATCTTGGCACAATGAACATTTGGTATAGTTACTTCAGATTAGGGGAAAGCAGCACAGCAGGCTGAGTATAAGGCCAAGCCCTGTGTGAAGGGACGAAGGCTCATGAGTAGGGAGAGACCTCTAGCGTTAATACCTCAAACTGCAAGTGCACCTGCAAATTGGCTGAGCAGGCTCGTGGGGAAGGGGGCAGAGCAGGCAGCTGGTGTTAGGAGGCTTTATGGGTTCATGTCTTGGCTTTGGGAAAGCTTATGTCTCAGGTGATTTGCTAGTGTGGTTTCTGGTCCTGTAAGCAATACTTTTTGTGGAAGATATTGACCCGGGTCTTCATAAACAATAAATCAAGTCCTATTCAGCTCAAAACCCCCAGAACTTCCTAGGCTCTTGAATGGTGGTGGCTGGGATTGGTTTAAGTCTTCACCGTCTTGAGTTATGTTCTCCTTTTAAACAATTTCTCATCCATATTGAATGATTGTGGTTACGTGTTTCAAGAGCGCAGAATATAAATTTAACTACAGTAAGATTATGGAATTCGTAATCTAACTGCTTTTTAACTGCTAGAGAGAAAGGAATCTTCCCTTTATCTCCATAGTAGGAATTCCTAGGTAGACTTGAATGGTTCAACTGGTATCATATGCCTACTGCAGACCAGGCTTGGTAGTTAAAGGCAGTTCCATTACTGGCCTCAGAAAAGCCACTTGTAATGGTTCACAGCCCCTCTGGACACTATACTATTGGAATGAGAGAGTATCAGTTCCTAAAAAGAAGTGGAATGCTATTCAAGGCTATCACAATAGTAAATTTTCACTATAACCACTTTCTTCCTGCCAGTTTTTCTCCAGCCTCCTCTTTTCCTTCCATACGAACATTACATTTTATATGAGGTTGCCTATTTGTTCAGTTATAATAATAGCAACACTCTACATCATCCTGTCTGCGAAGAATTTTTATAATCTCTCTCTTTCAACTAATCCATGACAAGCTCATGAGATAGCATGATAGATGCTCCTATGTGCCACCCAAAAACCCTCTGAAAGAAGAACTTGTTGCCCAGGATTAAGGAGTGCAGTAGGCAGGAGTCTTTAACCTATTAGCTCCTAATAAGAATTGCCTCAGCTACAGATGGCTGCCTCACCCAAGAACAAACCGCTTTCAAGTTCGCTGACATCTGATGACTGATTGATGCCTACATAAAGTGTCCTGGTCATCTTAGCCCAACTCTGGACACTTCTGAAAGACAATACTACCTCCGGAGATCTCTATGAGGTTGTACAAATCTGCCCTTGGGTCTATCTCACCTGACTTCTTTCTCTGTTTCTGCTCCTTCCCCATTCTTACAGGTGTTGATTCCAAGCGTACTTCTTAATAAACCTCCTTTATGCTAATTAGATCACAAATCTAACAAATGGCAGGGCTGATAGTGTGCCTGTTGACCATATACTCATAACTACCAGGCTCTCCTGCAAGAGGATGTTTGCAAAACTAGGCTTTGGATCATCACATGAATCTACCATGGCTGCCAGGGGTGTAACCAAAGGCATAATACTTAGGGATGAAAAGTAAACTTTGGGGTTTTCTATGCAGAGAAAGAGTCACAGACACTATAAAGCCACAACAGTTCTGTTTCCTACATAAGTGTATAGCAAGTTTGTTACTAAAAACTGTCAAAAGTAAGAAAGTTTGTCAATGATTTGCCCACTTAAATTAAAGAGGATTTAAGGTAATTCTTACAATGGTATCCCCTTCATTACCTTGCATCTGAATGCATCTTTGTTATGGTAGATGGAAAAATTAGAATTGTTAAACTAGGAATTGTGCATGACCTGGTGTCTTTTGTAATATATGGCAACCTTATATTTCCTACAAATGAACATTGTTTGAGTGAATATCACTTATCACATGACAGTGTAGTATCATGACACTGCTCAGAACTGTAGGCAGATCTGTGTCAAACTCTTGGTTCTTTCTGATGTGTATGTGTGATTCACCGTATTCTCTATGGAACTAAGCCAACACTAGCACAGAGTGGGTGACCAGTAAATATTGAACAAATAGACGAATGCATAAATGAATGCAATTTAGGAGAATTCTTTAACTATGACTATATTCCAACCTTTAATTAGAATTTTTAATATCACTTCCTTTTAAAAATTTCCACTGGCTTTTCCTTGTGTTCTGAAAGAGCGTTTTATATGGTGCACTGTTTCACATTTATTAACAAAATGTGTTTCTGATCATCCTTTAGGATAATAATTGGAATTTTGTTTCAACATTGCAATTGGGATTAGTTTTGTTTGCTTAGAGTTAGTTTTTCTGTTTTTTATTCCTAGTTTTTATCTGACTTGTGACAATTTTTCTTGAATGTCTGATGATTCTTTGATCATTTATTCAGTTTCAGTTTACCTGTTTTTTTTCTATATATAAGATCCCTATTAAATTGGGTAGAACTTTCTTGGAATGGCAATAAGGACCAAAAGAAGAAATAAAGTTAAAATATTTCCACACATTTAGTAATTCAAACTAATTCTAAAAGCCACCACAAGAACAGGTTTGATCTTCTCCCTGTCCTATAGCTAGCTTCTAGTAATTGCTTTCAGTAGAAGAGGTGAGGCAGCAGAATTTCACTTAATGTGTTGTGCTGGCTCTGAACATATTGGGAGCTGTATACCCAAGGAGAAGGAAATAGCAACCCACTCCAGCGTTCTTGCTTGAACACACCAATGAACAGAGGGGCCTGGCAGGCTATAGTCCATGGGTCCCAAAGGGTGGACACGACTGGGCGACTGGCACACTGAAGGAGCTATAAAGAGGCAAGTGCATTATGATGCTTGCTGTCGTTCTTGTCACTTGACTGGCCTCCTGATTTTTTAAAATTAGCATTTATTGAAGTATATCTATACAAAATGAAAGGTATCATTTGTAATGTGTATATTTATCACTATTGAATGATAGGATATTTCCAGCACCATCAAAAGTTTCCTCATACCTTCTGGGATTTTCTTGGTGGTCCAGTAGTTAAGATTTCACCTTAGAGTGCAGAGGTTGCAAGCGTGATCCCTGGTCAGAGAGCTAAGATCTCACATGCCTCTCAGCCAAAGAAACAAAAGACAGAATCAATGTGGTAACAAACTCAATAAAGACTTTAAAAATGGTCTACTTAAAAAAAATTTTTTTAAGCAAAATTTCCTCATATCTTTTAACCATTGATCCCTGAACTTCTGGCCCCAGGTAACCAGAGTTCTGCTTTTTTTTTTTCCCCCACTTTTTCAGGCACTGTGATTTTTGATTGGAAAATATAGTCCATTTACATTTAAAGTTATTATTGCTAGGCATGTACTTACTGCTATTTTGTTAAGTGTTTTCTGGCTGGTTTATAGCTCTTCTCTGTTCTTGTCTTCTCTCTCTCTCTTCCCTTGTGTTTTGGTGGCTTCCTTTCATGTGGTGTTTAGGTTCTTTTCTCATTTTCTTTTGTGTATTTATTGTAAGTTTTGCTTTGTGGGTACTACGAGCTTCCTATGAGTATAATGGTCTGTTTTTAGCTGACAGCAACTTAATTTTGGAACTTAGATTCTTTTTCTCCCCACTCACATTTTATACTTCTTGTATCACCTTTTATATCTTTTTTATTTTATGTATTTCTTAAATAATTTTTCCAGTTTTAATTTTGCTGCTTTTGTTTTTTAATCTTCATACATGCTTTANATATATATATAATTCAGAGCATTCATTAAAATATATAATCCCATGCTTATTTTGTCTTGTAAAAATATGTAATTAATTAAATGGCATAACTGCAATGCATATGCAATGAACATTATGTATTGTAGGTAATTATACAAAGCTTTGTGTACAGACTTTCCCAAATGAAGGTTTCATGTAAATGAGTAATGTAAACGCACTTACAGAATGGGTATGTTGATACTGAATGTGACTCTTCCTAATAGAATGGAAGTTTGCCCCAGTAGCATTGATTTAGTCCTCCTTTTTTCACCTCCCTCCTCCCTTTAAACCCCCAGTTAAGTAGCACAGTGGCTTTTCACCTCTCTGCCTGGTTCATCTGGCCCAGTAGGGCTCCTTTTCCCAATTTGCCCACACTGAGCCATGAGCACTAAATGAAGCGAATAATTTGGTGCATTGTTGGGGGGGTGGCAGTGGGGGTGGGAAGGGGAGGGGACAGCTGACAGTGAATGGTGTCAGCTGCAGAGGCAGCAGAAAAAGCCGACATCTTAATAAAACAGCCTCAGGCAAAATCCCATTAAAGCCTTCAGAAGCTTGTTTCCCTGCAGTTGAGCAGGTAGGCGTTGAGCAGGACGAGGCAGCCCTGAGTGCTCTCAGGGAGCCCAGTTCAAAAAAAAAATTGAGTGCTTTTTTTTCCTTAATATAAATCATCCACCAGCCTAGCTCCTCAGAGTCATTTGCAAGGCAGAGAAAGAGAGAGCTAGCCCGGCAAAGAGAAAAGGAGGGAGGAAAGACAGAGTTGGGGAAAGAGAGGGATGTAAAGGGACCGAGTTCTTCCTCCACAGCAGGAGCGATGAGCAGTCTGCGTGCACCCATTAGCGGTGGAGTGCAGACCTCGGGCTGACCTTTGGAGAGAGGCGAGGGAGCAGGCAGTGCTCCAGCAGAATCACAATGAGGATGGGGCATCCAAGAGGTGCATTGTCTGGCTGGCTCCTAGGCCAAATGGGTGATGGCATATCCCTTGCAAGTAGTACTAGTTTGTGACTAAGATGCCCAACTCACAACAGAACATGGATGAATAGCATAATGACTGCACATTGAAAGGCATGGCAAGGCAGGCCATTAACCCTACAGTGAAACGGAAAACCGAACGTGTGCATGGTACCTCTCCCTCCTACTCACACATACAGTGCATGCAGAACAGGTGTCCGAATGAGCTACCTTAGAGCATATTTGTGGGTGGAAGTCCATCCAACTTTTTAAAGCTTCCAGGAAAGAGACTGCAGTGGCCCAGGTATGATGCCTAGGTTCAAACCACTCCTTCCTTTTTGTCAGGAAGTTCATTGTCACATCTAGCAAATATTCATCTTGCTACAACTACAGACCATTTCCAATAAGAGTGAGCAGATTTTGTTGATGAGCACTAAAAATGAACAGAAAACCTTAATGTCATGCAATTGGATACCCTTTAACTGATAAAATCAGTGTTCTGCCTAAAAAATGGCCATTTGTGCAATACGCACACACATGAAAGCTTGCACTTCATTTCTAGTTCTACTTTTTAAGTAAGGGCAGGTTTTATTTTTTTTTCAATAAGTGCAAATGATGTGATGCTGAAAAGTTGTGTGAATTTAAAGCTACTATAAATGGAATCACATTTGAAACATGTTGAGTTTTCACATTTAAATAGCACATATAGCAAGATGAATCCTTAGCAGGGTCAATAATCTGTGGTGCTTTTTTGGTTATTTTCATGTAGGCTTTGCTTACTAGGTTTTCTGATGCTTTGCTAGTTAGCCATTTTTTTGTACTTTGGTTTCGCAAATCTGGCCTTTTCACATTGGTGAGCCATGCTCATAAGTCTTGCTCAGAAAAGTGGTCATAGTGGTAGAAGTTTTAAGAAAAAACGAAAAATTTAAACTTAAATATCTTCTAATTAATCAAGCTTCATATTCCATCTTTGGCCAAACAATAAATAGATATAAGATAAAGCTGTGGACATTTAGCTGAAATTGTTGATTTCTAGATGAAATTGTTGGTTTCTAGGTGAAATTCTGGAGAAGGCAATGGCACCCCACTCCAGTACTCTTGCCTGGAGAATCCCATGGACGGAGGAGCCTGGTGGGCTGCCGTCTATGGGGTCGCACAGAGTCGGACACGACTGAAGCAACTTAGCAGCAGCAGCAGGCGAAATTCCAGGCAGATTTCTAGCTCAGCCTTGTTTGATGGCTCTCTTCCATCCATTCTTCCAATCTGCCTTCAATTCTGAAAGGATGGATTCAGTCCAAGGGAATTTAATGGGCAAGGAGGTAATGTTAATGCTGCATGGGAACTACTTGGCCTCCTAATTCAGGAATTCTCTGTTTCTCTGTCTTAACATACCTTGACATTTATTTCCTTGAGTTTGATGGACATCTCTCTTTTTAGTGCCGAATGAAGACCCCAGTCAGATAGGCTTGTAGTAGATGGATTAGGCTAATTCTCTAGTCTAGCTTTCGGTAAAATCTCTTTCGCGCTTTATTCCCTTCCGTTTGTCTCCTACTCTGTCAGAACGGAAAGCCCATAAGCCAGTGATCTGAGTGGGCCCAGTGAATGCACAGCCTTGTGCGTTGTTCACTTCATGCCTCAAGGAGGAGTTACAATACCTAGGACATAAGGCATTAAGGTGTTCATTCATGATGCAGTTGTTATTCTAGATATATGGACCTGAGGTAAAAGTGGCCTTTGTGACCCACTGGATCCAGACAGGCTCACCAGCTCTTTTTCTGTTGGAGATGAGGGATGAGAGAAAGAAGCACTCTATCAATACAGTTTTTTGTTCTTTGGATATTTTGGTCAGTTGTACTTTTGGTGTGTCTGTCGTGGAATGTGGTTTGGCTCTAAAAGCAGATCAAGAATTTGAGGTTTCAAGACTCTGTATCTTGGGTGTTTTCTGATCTTGGCACAATGAACATTTGGTATAGTTACTTCAGATTAGGGGAAAGCAGCACAGCAGGCTGAGTATAAGGCCAAGCCCTGTGTGAAGGGACGAAGGCTCATGAGTAGGGAGAGACCTCTAGCGTTAATACCTCAAACTGCAAGTGCACCTGCAAATTGGCTGAGCAGGCTCGTGGGGAAGGGGGCAGAGCAGGCAGCTGGTGTTAGGAGGCTTTATGGGTTCATGTCTTGGCTTTGGGAAAGCTTATGTCTCAGGTGATTTGCTAGTGTGGTTTCTGGTCCTGTAAGCAATACTTTTTGTGGAAGATATTGACCCGGGTCTTCATAAACAATAAATCAAGTCCTATTCAGCTCAAAACCCCCAGAACTTCCTAGGCTCTTGAATGGTGGTGGCTGGGATTGGTTTAAGTCTTCACCGTCTTGAGTTATGTTCTCCTTTTAAACAATTTCTCATCCATATTGAATGATTGTGGTTACGTGTTTCAAGAGCGCAGAATATAAATTTAACTACAGTAAGATTATGGAATTCGTAATCTAACTGCTTTTTAACTGCTAGAGAGAAAGGAATCTTCCCTTTATCTCCATAGTAGGAATTCCTAGGTAGACTTGAATGGTTCAACTGGTATCATATGCCTACTGCAGACCAGGCTTGGTAGTTAGAGGCAGTTCCATTACTGGCCTCAGAAAAGCCACTTGTAATGGTTCACAGCCCCTCTGGACACTATACTATTGGAATGAGAGAGTATCAGTTCCTAAAAAGAAGTGGAATGCTATTCAAGGCTATCACAATAGTAAATTTTCACTATAACCACTTTCTTCCTGCCAGTTTTTCTCCAGCCTCCTCTTTTCCTTCCATACGAACATTACATTTTATATGAGGTTGCCTATTTGTTCAGTTATAATAATAGCAACACTCTACATCATCCTGTCTGCGAAGAATTTTTATAATCTCTCTCTTTCAACTAACCCATGACAAGCTCATGAGATAGCATGATAGATGCTCCTATGTGCCACCCAAAAACCCTCTGAAAGAAGAACTTGTTGCCCAGGATTAAGGAGTGCAGTAGGCAGGAGTCTTTAACCTATTAGCTCCTAATAAGAATTGCCTCAGCTACAGATGGCTGCCTCACCCAAGAACAAACCGCTTTCAAGTTCGCTGACATCTGATGACTGATTGATGCCTACATAAAGTGTCCTGGTCATCTTAGCCCAACTCTGGACACTTCTGAAAGACAATACTACCTCCGGAGATCTCTATGAGGTTGTACAAATCTGCCCTTGGGTCTATCTCACCTGACTTCTTTCTCTGTTTCTGCTCCTTCCCCATTCTTACAGGTGTTGATTCCAAGCGTACTTCTTAATAAACCTCCTTTATGCTAATTAGATCACAAATCTAACAAATGGCAGGGCTGATAGTGTGCCTGTTGACCATATACCCATAACTACCAGGCTCTCCTGCAAGAGGATGTTTGCAAAACTAGGCTTTGGATCATCACATGAATCTACCATGGCTGCCAGGGGTGTAACCAAAGGCATAATACTTAGGGATGAAAAGTAAACTTTGGGGTTTTCTATGCAGAGAAAGAGTCACAGACACTATAAAGCCACAACAGTTCTGTTTCCTACATAAGTGTATAGCAAGTTTGTTACTAAAAACTGTCAAAAGTAAGAAAGTTTGTCAATGATTTGCCCACTTAAATTAAAGAGGATTTAAGGTAATTCTTACAATGGTATCCCCTTCATTACCTTGCATCTGAATGCATCTTTGTTATGGTAGATGGAAAAATTAGAATTGTTAAACTAGGAATTGTGCATGACCTGGTGTCTTTTGTAATATATGGCAACCTTATATTTCCTACAAATGAACATTGTTTGAGTGAATATCACTTATCACATGACAGTGTAGTATCATGACACTGCTCAGAACTGTAGGCAGATCTGTGTCAAACTCTTGGTTCTTTCTGATGTGTATGTGTGATTCACCGTATTCTCTATGGAACTAAGCCAACACTAGCACAGAGTGGGTGACCAGTAAATATTGAACAAATAGACGAATGCATAAATGAATGCAATTTAGGAGAATTCTTTAACTATGACTATATTCCAACCTTTAATTAGAATTTTTAATATCACTTCCTTTTAAAAATTTCCACTGGCTTTTCCTTGTGTTCTGAAAGAGCGTTTTATATGGTGCACTGTTTCACATTTATTAACAAAATGTGTTCCTGATCATCCTTTAGGATAATAATTGGAATTTTGTTTCAACATTGCAATTGGGATTAGTTTTGTTTGCTTAGAGTTAGTTTTTCTGTTTTTTATTCCTAGTTTTTATCTGACTTGTGACAATTTTTCTTGAATGTCTGATGATTCTTTGATCATTTATTCAGTTTCAGTTTACCTGTTTTTTTTCTATATATAAGATCCCTATTAAATTGGGTAGAACTTTCTTGGAATGGCAATAAGGACCAAAAGAAGAAATAAAGTTAAAATATTTCCACACATTTAGTAATTCAAACTAATTCTAAAAGCCACCACAAGAACAGGTTTGATCTTCTCCCTGTCCTATAGCTAGCTTCTAGTAATTGCTTTCAGTAGAAGAGGTGAGGCAGCAGAATTTCACTTAATGTGTTGTGCTGGCTCTGAACATATTGGGAGCTGTATACCCAAGGAGAAGGAAATAGCAACCCACTCCAGCGTTCTTGCTTGAACACACCAATGAACAGAGGGGCCTGGCAGGCTATAGTCCATGGGTCCCAAAGGGTGGACACGACTGGGCGACTGGCACACTGAAGGAGCTATAAAGAGGCAAGTGCATTATGATGCTTGCTGTCGTTCTTGTCACTTGACTGGCCTCCTGATTTTTTAAAATTAGCATTTATTGAAGTATATCTATACAAAATGAAAGGTATCATTTGTAATGTGTATATTTATCACTATTGAATGATAGGATATTTCCAGCACCATCAAAAGTTTCCTCATACCTTCTGGGATTTTCTTGGTGGTCCAGTAGTTAAGATTTCACCTTAGAGTGCAGAGGTTGCAAGCGTGATCCCTGGTCAGAGAGCTAAGATCTCATATGCCTCTCAGCCAAAAAAACAAAAGACAGAATCAATGTGGTAACAAACTCAATAAAGACTTTAAAAATGGTCTACTTAAAAAAAATTTTTTTAAGCAAAATTTCCTCATATCTTTTAACCATTGATCCCTGAACTTCTGGCCCCAGGTAACCAGAGTTCTGCTTTTTTTTTTTCCCCCACTTTTTCAGGCACTGTGATTTTTGATTGGAAAATATAGTCCATTTACATTTAAAGTTATTATTGCTAGGCATGTACTTACTGCTATTTTGTTAAGTGTTTTCTGGCTGGTTTATAGCTCTTCTCTGTTCTTGTCTTCTCTTTCTCTCTTCCCTTGTGTTTTGGTGGCTTTCTTTCATGTGGTGTTTAGGTTCTTTTCTCATTTTCTTTTGTGTATTTATTGTAAGTTTTGCTTTGTGGGTACTACGAGCTTCCTATGAGTATAATGGTCTGTTTTTAGCTGACAGCAACTTAATTTTGGAACTTAGATTCTTTTTCTCCCCACTCACATTTTATACTTCTTGTATCACCTTTTATATCTTTTTTATTTTATGTATTTCTTAAATAATTTTTCCAGTTTTAATTTTGCTGCTTTTGTTTTTTAATCTTCATACATGCTTTATAAGTGATTGATCTTTGCTATATATATATGTATATATGTTTGTGTGTGTGTGTGTGTTTCCAGTGAGATTTTTACTTTGACTTTTTGCTATTAATTAGTATCATTTCTTTTCAGTTAAAGGAAGTCTCTTTAATAGTTATTGTAAGGCTGATTTAGTGGTGATGAACTCCTTTAGCTTTTTTGGTCTGAAAAACTCTTAATCTCTCCATTTGTACTGAAAGATAACCTTCCTGGTAGAGAATTACTGGTTTGTGGTTTCAGCACTTTAAATATGTCATGCCACTCCCTTGTGGCCTGCAAAATTTCTACTGAAAAATCTGCTGATAGCCTTAGGGGTTTTCCCTCATATGTAATAAGTCGTTTTTCTCTTGCTGCTTTTATTTATTTTATTTTATTTTATTTTTAATTTTATTTTTACTTTATCCTACTTTACAATACTGTATTGGTTTTGCCATGCATTGACATGAAACAGCTACAGGTGTACACGAGTTCCCAATCCTGAAATCCCCTCCCACCTCTCACCCCATATCATCTCTTGCTGCTTTTAAAATTTTCTCTTTATCTTTTCATAATTTTAATTATAATGTGTCTTAATGGACTTCCTAGACCTAGATATCTATTTCCTTTTCCAGCTAGGGAAGTTTTCAGCCATTATTTCTTCAAGTACATTTTNCTCCCAATCCTGAAACCCCCTCCCATCTCTCACCCCATATCACCTCTTGCTGCTTTTAAAATTTTCTCTTTATCTTTTCATAATTTTAATTATAATGTGTCTTAATGGATTTCTTCTGGTATCTTATTTGGAACTCACTGGGTTTCCTAGACCTAGATATCTATTTCCTTTTCCAGCTAGGGAAGTTTTCAGCCATTATTTCTTCAAGTACATTTTCTGGACCTTTCTCTCGCCTCTCCTTCTGGGACCCCTGTAATGTGAATGCTTTCCTACTTTATAGAAAAGTAGAAACATCCCTTAAAGAACCTTCACTTCTCAAATGTCTTCTTTTTTGCTTCTCTGTTTGGATGAGTTCTGTTGCTGTGTCTTCCAGTTTGATGATTTGTTCTTCTGCTTCGCTAGTTTGAAGAACCCCTTTAGTGTATTGCTCAGTTCAGTATTAAATTATTCAGCTCTATAACTTCTGTTTGGTACTTTTATATATTTTCTGTCTCTTTATTGATGTTCTCACTGTGTACATTTATTCTTCTCCTGAGTTTGTTAAACATTTTTATGACCATCACGTTGAACTCTTTGAGATAGATTGCTTATCTCCATTTCAGTAAGAGCTTTTTCTGAAGTTTTGTCTTATTTTTAGATTTGGAATGTATTCCTTTATTTCCTCGTTTTTCCCTAACTCTTGGTGTTTGTTTCTATGTATTAGGCAAATCAGCTGCCTCTCACAATCTTGAGAAGTGACCTCCTGCAGGAGATGTACTGTGCAATCCGGTGACCACCAGAGTCAAGCACTCTAGGGGTGCTCCAGTGTGGGCTGTGCTCCAGGTGCTCCAGGTGCTCCAGGTTCCTGAGTGCTGTGGTGGCAGGGTGGGTGGGACTCTCACCTAGTCCACTGCACGCCACATGGCTTCCCCTTCTTGTTGTGTCGATCTTTATTATTAGTGTCTTTTAAGAAGTAGTTTCATTTTATTTAAGGTGATGAATACAGTTTTATGTTTACTTATTATTTACTGTATTTTCAATTGCAAAATAAAACATTTAGAAAAACACATCAAATAAAAATATAATCTAATAAATTGTTCTAAGATAGGCATTCTATAAACATCACCAGATCATGTAATAGAACTTTGTAATCCACCCCAAAAGACCAATTCCGCTGCCCCATTCCAATCACAACCCATACCTTCCCTTGTATGTAACCATCACCCTATTTTTATACTATTTACTTTGCACCTTTGAAGGAAGCCTGTCATCCAAAAGTGCCTCCTTGGGCATTATAATCCTGTATATTTCTTTTTAAATTCAATGACTTTTAATTCTATTTTAATCTTATGTTTCCTCTCCAATTATTTATTTTACTTGTTGAAAAGTCTCCTAACCAAATGTTGGAAATTTTGAGTTTCAGTTTTCAATGGATTGAACTCAATTAAGATGTTTAAATGCATGCTCTAATTTAAAAATTTGTCACCATTGGAGAATCATAGGGAACCATTTTTTCACTTGAAATCTAGAAAATAAAGAGAAATAACATGTTTTAATTTTGCCTTTCCTCTCTAAACTGTAACAGAGGATAATCAAATAGTAGCTGAGAAATCTTATCAAAATATTTCCACTGATAAGGGAAAAATAAATAACATTCCACTGTTATAATGTGTTATAATAAATCTTATCAAAGTATTTCCACTGATAACTAGAATATCACCTTTTTTAATCCCTAATTGATATAGGTTTTAGGCATCAGTAGTTCCCAATATCATAAAATAACAGAAAAAACAGACCCCATGTTACTCCTGTATTTTTGCCTAACACTATTGATAGTTGTGCAAAAATAATAAATCTGAGGGTGATCCAGTTTCAAGATCGAACAGCCTATTTCCTGAAAACAGAGACAACGAAACTGATTAACCTGTACTATAAGTAAGTATGTCAAGGCTGTATATTGTCACCCTGCTCATTTAACTTATATACAGAGACATCATGAGAAACGCTGGACTGGAAGAAACACAAGCTGGAATCAAGATTGCCGGGAGAAATATCAATAACCTCAGATATGCAGATGACACCAACCTTATGGCAGAAAGTGAAGAGGAACTAAAAAGCCTCTTGATGAAAGTGAAAGAGGAGAGTGAAAAAGTTGGCTTAAAGCTCGACATTCAGAAAACGAAGATCATGGCATCTGGTCCCATCACTTCATGGGAAATAGATGGGGAAACAGTGGAAACAGTGTCAGACTTTATTTTTTGCTGCTCCAAAATCACTGCAGATGNTGTGGGCTGTGCTCCAGGTGCTCCAGGTGCTCCATGTTCCTGAGTGCTGTGGTGGCAGGGTGGGTGGGACTCTCACCTAGCCCACTGCACGCCACATGGCTTCCCCTTCTTGTTGTGTCGATCTTTATTATTAGTGTCTTTTAAGAAGTAGTTTCATTTTATTTAAGGTGATGAATACAGTTTTATGTTTACTTATTATTTACTGTATTTTCAATTGCAAAATAAAACATTTAGAAAAACACATCAAATAAAAATATAATCTAATAAATTGTTCTAAGATAGGCATTCTATAAACATCACCAGATCATGTAATAGAACTTTGTAATCCACCCCAAAAGACCAATTCCGCTGCCCCATTCCAATCACAACCCATACCTTCCCTTGTATGTAACCATCACCCTATTTTTATACTATTTACTTTGCACCTTTGAAGGAAGCCTGTCATCCAAAAGTGCCTCCTTGGGCATTATAATCCTGTATATTTCTTTTTAAATTCAATGACTTTTAATTCTATTTTAATCTTATGTTTCCTCTCCAATTATTTATTTTACTTGTTGAAAAGTCTCCTACTAACCAAACGTTGGAAATTTTGAGTTTCAGTGATACAGTTTTCAATGGATTGAACTCAATTAAGATGTTTAAATGCATGCTCTAATTTAAAAATTTGTCACCATTGGAGAATCATAGGGAACCATTTTTTCACTTGAAATCTAGAAAATAAAGAGAAATAACATGTTTTAATTTTGCCTTTCCTCTCTAAACTGTAACAGAGGATAATCAAATAGTAGCTGAGAAATCTTATCAAAATATTTCCACTGATAAGGGAAAAATAAATAACATTCCACTGTTATAATGTGTTATAATAAATCTTATCAAAGTATTTCCACTGATAACTAGAATATCACCTTTTTTAATCCCTAATTGATATAGGTTTTAGGCATCAGTAGTTCCCAATATCATAAAATAACAGAAAAAACAGACCCCATGTTACTCCTGTATTTTTGCCTAACACTATTGATAGTTGTGCAAAAATAATAAATCTGAGGGTGATCCAGTTTCAAGATCGAACAGCCTATTTCCTGAAAACAGAGACAACGAAACTGATTAACCTGTACTATAAGTAAGTATGTCAAGGCTGTATATTGTCACCCTGCTCATTTAACTTATATACAGAGACATCATGAGAAACGCTGGACTGGAAGAAACACAAGCTGGAATCAAGATTGCCGGGAGAAATATCAATAACCTCAGATATGCAGATGACACCAACCTTATGGCAGAAAGTGAAGAGGAACTAAAAAGCCTCTTGATGAAAGTGAAAGAGGAGAGTGAAAAAGTTGGCTTAAAGCTCAACATTCAGAAAACCAAACCAAGATCATGGCATCTGGTCCCATCACTTCATGGGAAATAGATGGGGAAACAGTGGAAACAGTGTCAGACTTTATTTTTTGCTGCTCCAAAATCACTGCAGATGGTGATTGCAGCCATGAAATTAAAAAACGCTTACTCCTTGAAAGGAAAGTTATGACCAACCTAGACAGCATATTAAAAAGCAGAGACATTACTTTGCCAACAAATGTCCATCTAGTCAGGGCTATGGTTTTTCCAGTGGTCATGTATGGATGTGAGAGTTGGACTGTGAAGAAAGTTGAGCACTGAAGAATTGATGCTTTTGAACTGTGGTATTGGAGAAGACTCTTGAGAGTCCCTTGGACTGCAAGGAGATCCAACCAGTCCATCCTAAAGGAGATCAGTCCTGGATGTTCATTGGAAGGACTGATGCTGGAGCTGAAACTCCAATACTTGGGCCACTTCATGTGAAGAGTTGATTCATTGGAAAAGACCCTGATGCTGGGAGTGCTTGGAGGCAGGAGGAGAAAGGGACAACAGAGGATGAGATGGCTGGATGGCATCACCAACTCGATGGATGTGAGTCTGAGTGAACTCCAGGAGTTGGTAATGGACAGGGAGGCCTGGCATGCTGCTATTCATGGGGTTGTAACGAGTTAGACATGACTGAGTGACTGAACTGAACTGATGAGTGTATAATTAGCAAAATCCAGACTTTGGGAAATGCTACAAGACAAATGGCATGGGTGTTTCAGCAAGTCTCATTAAAGAAATGAGAAAAAAAAATACTTTTTAAGTTTAATAATCTTGTTAGAATATACCTAGGCATTTTTGGGGGGTGGGCAATATTATCAGATATGCAATGTAATCTTTCAATATGCAGCTTCAAATATTTTATTATTTCATAAAAGATACCTTGAATTATAGTTTTATACTTTTTATTGTTTTGGTTTTCTTTTTCATCTATATATTCTTTGCATATACTCAATATTATCACTTTCTTTTAAATTCTGTTTGTCATCTCTTCTGTTCCATTTGTTTGAGAATTTGCTTTTCCACCTTCTATCTCCTTTAATGTGTTATCTGTTGTATTTATTAGCTCATGTCATGTGCTCTTTATAGCTTGTTATTTATTTCTAAAATTGACCTTCTTTTTCATACCTTAGTTCTATCTTCTCATTTAAATTTTTTTCTAACTTCAATTTAAGTTCTCTGTAATGTTCATTATCATTTTCTTAACATCTTTACCGTGTTTTAAAATAGTCTTAGTTCTGTCTCTGGGAGTATTGTTGTGCCTCCTCCTCTTATTTTATTTTTAAAAATTACATAGAATTTGATCTTAGTTTCTGCCTCTCATTTTTATGTGGAATTAGTTTTTTGTTTGTCTTGCTTTTTTATTTTGTTGTTTGGTTGGTTTCTTTTTGATGAGGCATAGTTTAGGAAAACATCCAACTTGGCAGAACCTCATCTTCCTGACTTTGGTCTCCTCTACCATTTTGATTTTGACGTTCCCTTTCCTTCTCTCTTGCATAATTTTGAGTCCCCTTCCAAAAGTTCCTCCTTCCTGTGGGACTTTGTTCTAGAAGAAAACCCTCACTTTCTACTTCAACCCCCCTAAAAATCTTCCTCTGATATATTCTGGAGTTGAGCTAATTGAGCTGTGTTTCCTTCATCCCTAATTATTTAATATGCTTTTGTACATTACTCACCTTTTTATGAGTCATCAGTGTAAGGAATATTTGCATAATAGTGATGATCAGAAAGGTATTGATACAGTTGACATTCAGGTAGATTTCCTACATTCGCTAGATGTAGGAAACTAAACTAGATAACCTTTTCTTTTAGTCACAATGTAAACACTCCTTTATTTTAAATAGATTTCATCCAATACCTCTTCTGACTTCAGTGACCTAACACGTTTTAGACCAACCAAATAAGCATAGTTATTGGTTTCTTTCATTTAATATTCTTTTTCCTTCTAAAAATCACCATCTTACATTGAAAGTAGTCATTTGTTTTTAGCATTGTGTAAAAATATTTGCAGCTATTTATGTAACATATGAATGATAATATGCTGATATTTTACTTCATTAACAATGTAGAAGTTTTTTTAAGTGTAATGAACAATTTTAACATGACATTTTAGTTTTTTCAGAAGACTCATTATTTAACTGAATGAACCAGCTTGACAGATATGCAACCTGCCTGTATTGTAATACAACCTGTAATATAATAAAAAATATTCTACATGTTCATTATATTTCTTCTTTCTGCTCTTGGCCTTAGATTTATGTTGGTGCTTTTAGTTTCCATTGTTGTTTATGGTGCACTGTGAGATAAACTGAAGTGTAATCCATGTATATTAGTATATAAGTTAGTATATAAATTCTTAGAATGTCAGAATTCGACAAAGTACAAGATATTATCTAAACTTTTTTTTAATATTAAAAAAAAACCTGATGTTGATGAATGGGAAAATAAAATGACTAGATCAGATCCACCTGCCCTACTGATAGTCAAGTAGAGAGTAAAAGCAGTCTCATTCTTTCTTTTAGCTCCATTATAAACCACCATCTCTGTTTCCCTATGTGAGGTGTATAATGTGGTCTTTGGAGTGTTGTCTCTACAGAATGAAAATTCCATGTCCCAATACTTCTTAACACTGTTCTCTCATATTTAGTTTTATGTTACTACACACATACTATAATTTATTAAATTGAATTGTTTGTATTTTTTATACTGTGTTTAACAGGGCAAATATTATCTCATTGGGTCACCTTTAATTTTTTTTTTTTTTTTTTGAGGACCAGAGTCAGGCTTTTTTTTTTTTTAAATGGGAGGCTAATTGCTTTAATTTTTATAAACATTAAATATGGCATGTTGCAATGTATCCACCTTAGTATATAAAAAGAAGTGCATCTTATAAATAGTGTACTTTTCACAGAAAGCATTGTGTTAAGGATATATTTTTTAAATTGAAGAGTCACAGAGGGGATTTTATTANACATTAAATATGGCATGTTGCAACGTATCCACCTTAGTATATAAAAAGAAGTGCATCTTATAAATAGTGTACTTTTCACAGAAAGCATTGTGTTAAGGATATATTTTTTAAATTGAAGAGTCACAGAGGGGATTTTATTAGCAAATGGGGCAAACTGGGGAATTTGAGAATTATCAGGTTGGTAACAAATGAACAAGTGGAACATGCCAAAAGTTCTCTCCCTTCCACTTTACTTCTTTTCGTTGTCTTTTGCTCTAATTCCTCTTTTTGTCTAATTCCTTTTGGATTTTCTGTTTCTCCATGATGTTGCCTCAGCATGCCCATTGCCTTTGCATTCTAAGCTGCAAAGACTGACAGAATGCACTGGCATCCCTGCTGCTGTGACTGACATGACCTTGAATCTCTGTCGACATATCAGGCAGTTTGGCCGTGTGAGGGTCACTGGTAGGAGGTTTGTGTCTAAGTGGGACAACCAGATTTTAAGTTGCATGATATGTGTGCTCCAGCTAAATGTACATATCAGATAGTTACACATTACAGTACTTAAACAAGTGTAGTATTGTATAAGCATATGTTTCTCTTACTGTTTCTGTGCGACAAAGTACATTCATTTCTCTAAAGTGGATTAGCCAGTCTACACATCCNCTGACATGACCTTGAATCTCTGTCGACATATCAGGTAGTTTGGCCGTGTGAGGGTCACTGGTAGGAGGTTTGTGTCTAAGTGGGACAACCAGATTTTAAGTTGCATGATATGTGCACTCCAGCTAAATGTACATATCAGATAGTTACACATTACAGTACTTAAACAAGTGTATTGTATAAGCATATGTTTCTCTTACTGTTTCTGTGCGACAAAGTACATTCATTTCTCTAAAGTGGATTAGCCACTTTACACATCCCATAAAATGTCAATGTAAGTATGGATCTTCTGTATACTGGTCTCAGGAGATCACAGCTTGTCTTCAATACTGCTCTTTTCTGGTCAGATCAGTACAATCACACAATTTTTTTTTTCTTTTTTTTTTCCACTTTGCCAACTGAAAATATCAAAACACAGTATTTCTTTTAATTCCTTAAACAGGAAGTTACATACAACCAGAGCTCAAGAGGGAAAAAGTTAGCTGATAAATAAATACCCAAGAAGTTCGAAAGAAAGTTATTTTTTTTTTTATTACCCACTAAGCCACGATAAGGGTTATTATCATGAGATAATCATTCCTCTGGAGCAATACAAGACAGGGGACACAGCTGAGTGCTATCATGCCCATGGGATGTGATTAGCTCATGATAACAGCATCCCCTGGACTCATTGCTATTATGAAATGTCTATTTCCCCCCCATTTTCTATATATAAATAAATGATTTTGGCGGACAGATTCAATTCCCACAAACTGCAAGTTTGCATTAAAATGCTTCAGCTGTGAGATTCACAGATATTAATCTACCCTTTTGGAATGTTGAACAGTCAATCAGAATCCTTCTTCGTCTCAAGCTGTTTTATGATATTATTACAATGTATTTTGCGACAGAATGGCGGGTAAAGCAAGTTTCAGAGAAATAGGCTTGTTTGGGCTCGATTTAGTTGCTTGAGGGAAACCTCTACATAAAATGACTGCCTGCTCACGAAGGCATCCTAACTTTCTCATTATTTTTTTTTTCCTGCCTGACTCAATTTCTTTGCTGCCTTTTAGAAGTCTGAAGTTCATTCCTCTAACTAGATTAATAAAAGCAGATTCCTCATTTCATATTTCAGAATTGACAGGAGAAAATACTGCCCTGGTCGTCAGAGAGAAGTCGGAAAATACTAGTTCAGATTTTTGGATTTTAAGATTAACATGAAGTAAGATTGATATTGGGTTTAGGAATAAATGGAAAGCTTTTGGTATAATAAACTGACGATTATGTTTTACTATGAATTTAAGTGGTTTGTGAAAATTACACTGTAAATTTATAAAAATTAAAAAGTCAGTGTCATTCCATTAAGCTAGAAAACTCTGGATAACAATATTGCTGGAGTGGAACCATCTCCATAGTAGTACTTATGAAAAGTAGAAACACAAAATTATCACATAATCCTGAAACAAAATTTTTCTCTCTGTGTTAAAAAAAAATTTATGGCACCCATGTCAATAATATTAGACAGAATTACTTGATTATAATATATTCTAAAAATAGAGAAAATGTAGCATCTTCTTTGTCCTCAAATAATTTTATTATTTTGCGCATGCAAACTGATCCTCATCCCATATTTTCATTGCTCTGAATTTTTGAGGATGTACAGGCATACATCATTTAATTAAGTAGTATCTTTAATTAAGAAATTAAAAAAACTGTTGCTTCTTCTCCTTATTCTCTATTAGTGTTGACTTTGGGGTATTAATGATAAAAGAAGCTTTGCTTTACAATGCCTTAGACCAGAAAAAGGAATAAGCAATGTTAGCTTATACANACTGTTGCTTCTTCACCTTATTCTCTATTAGTGTTGACTTTGGGGTATTAATGATAAAAGAAGTTTTGCCTTACAATGCCTTAGACCAGAAGAAGGAATAAGCAATGTTAGCTTATACAGATCATCTGATGATAAATAAAACTAATAAAGATAATTCTAAGAATACTTTTAAAAAGTATATCTGATGAAAATACAAATTTAGTTATCAACTCTGGAATTGTAAAATGTATGTAAANCTGTTGCTTCTTCTCCTTATTCTCTATTAGTGTTGACTTTGGGGTATTAATGATAAAAGAAGCTTTGCTTTACAATGCCTTAGACCAGAAAAAGGAATAAGCAATGTTAGCTTATACAGATCATCTGATGATAAATAAAACTAATAAAGATAGTTCTAAGAATACTTTTAAAAAGTATATCTGATGAAAATACAAATTTAGTTATCAATTCTGGAATTGTAAAATGTATGTAAATAGCATTATTATGTTATTTTAAAATATAAGTATTACTAATGTTTAATGTATTATTATGTTTACATTTCCAAGATTTATTTAAAAATCTTGGAATGAAATTCTGGCCTTTTTAGATATGATCTTGAGTAGCTCTAGTATCCAGTTATTCAGTCAAACACTAATCTAGGTGTTGTAGTAAAAGTATTTTGTAGATGTGATTAGTATTTATTATCAGTTGACTTTATGTAAAGATTATTCTTGGTAATCTGAGTGAGTTTGATCCAATCAGTTGAAAAGTTTTAAGAGGAGAATGAAGAAAGAAGAAATTCTGTGGACTGAAGAGTCAGCTTATGCCCAACATATCCAGTCCACACTTCCTGACAGCCTGCTCTATGAATTTTGGTCTTGCTTAAATTGTTGCATAATCAGATAGGCTAATTATTTGCAAAAAAAAAAACAAACAAACTTTATATATAGTTATATATTGCTGATTCTATTGGCTGTTACATTTATAAAAATGCAACTGATTGGTCTTATCTAATTCAAAATATTCTTCTATTTTGATTGATTAAGCAACTTGGAGAAAGGATGAATCTGATTTGGGGTTCAAAAGAAAAGGTATAAATAAGGTTACCTGAAATCTTAAAATTGGATAAAATTGCAAATGACTGTCATACAAAAATGACTTTTAAGGAAGTCCAACACCAGGATGTATTTTTCTTATAAGAAATTAGAGGGAAAAACATCCTCTGTACATATAGAAGGAGCTAGTAAGACTGAAGCTTTTTAAAGCAAATATGTTTTCTTTTCATAATTCATCCACATGGCACTGTTACCTCATTGTGTGTTGAGTTTTGAACTAGACTCTGTGGACCTACCTTTTATCAAGAGGTTCAAGAAAGAGAGGACATAAAGCATCATTTTTAAATAATGTGACAATCACTATAATAAAAGTATGAAGTTCAGTATTTGCACAAAAGGCAGATTAACTTTCTCTGGGTTAGAAAAGAGAGAATGAGATTGAAAATGTGCTTGATGGCTTGATAAAGAAGGGGAAAATTAAACTCAGACATGAAATATAAAGACTGATCAAGAGAAGTTGAGGATATTCTGGGATCAAAAATAATAATAAATACAATGTTTAATGAATGAACAGTAAAGCATTTTGCAGAGATTACAAGGAATGGCATTGTTGCAACATTGTTGTTGTTCAGTCTCTAAGTTGTGTTTTCTGACCCCCATGGGCTGCAGCAAGACAGGCTTCCCTGTCCTTCACTGTCTCCCAGAGTTGGCTCCAACTCATGTCTGTTGAATCAGTGATGCTAGTCTCCTTGCTGTCCAAGGGACTCTCAAGAGTTTTCTCCAGCAGCATAATTCAGAAGCATCAGTTCTTTGGTGCTCAGCCTTCTTTATGTTGCAACTTGTGTCAAAGAAATCTTGTAGGTAGAGTTGGATCATAAAAAGCCTCATTTGATGAGCTGAAATTTGTGCTTTTACTTTGTTGTCAACAAAAAGGCAGAAAACTTAAGAGCTGGGAATCAGTTTTTGTTCATTCGCTCAGTCAAGTACAACTCTGCAGCCACGTGGACTGCAGCATGCCAGGCTTCCATGTCCTTCACCATCTCCTGGAGCTTGTTCAAACTCATATCCATTGGGTTGGTGATGCTATCTAGCTATCTCATCCTCCGTTGTCACCTTCTCCTCCTGCCTTCACTCTTTCCCAGCATCAGAAGCCTTTCTAATGAGTCAGCTCTTCACATCAGGTGGCCAAAATATTGGAGCTTCAGTTTCGGCATCAGTCCTTCCAATGAGCATTGAGGACTGATTTCCTTAAGGATTGACTGGTTTGATCTCCTTGCAGTCCAAAGGACTCTCAAGAGTCTTCTCCAACACCACAGTGCAAAAGCATCAATTCTCTACTGCTCAGCCTTCTTTCGGAGAAGGCAATGGCATCTCACTCCAGTACTCTTGCCTGGAAAATCCCACAGACGGAGGAGCCTTGTGGGCTGCAGTCCATGGGGTCGCTAAGAGTCAGACATGACTGAGCGACTTCACTTTCACTTTCACGCATTGGAGAAGGAAATGGCAACCCACTCCAGTGTTCTTGCCTGGAGAATCCCAGGGATGGCAGAGCCTAGTGGGCTGCTGTCTATGAGGCCGCACAGAGTCGGACACGACTGAAGCAACTTAGTAGCAGCAGCAGCAGCAGCAGCAGCAGCAGCCTTCTTTATTTATGGTCCAACTCTCATATCCATACGTGACTACTGAGAAAACCATAGCTTTTAGTATGTGGACCTTTGTCAGCAAAGTAACGTCTCTGCTTTTTACTATGCTATCAATGTTTGTCACAGCTTTTCTTCCAATAAGCTAAGACTTTTAAATATATCTCTGAAGCAACAAGTTGTCTTGGAAGGAGCAAAAACAGAAGACTGTGGGAATAATCTGAGTACCATCTTGAAATCCAGGGGAAAACCCCTGAGCAGCTGCAGTAGAAATAGAAGTGAAAGGAAGAAGCAGCAGTCTAGCTCTGTGGAGCCTGTAGGATGAGCCAGGTTCGTTGACAGATTGGATTTAGAAGATAAATAGAAAACAATAGATTCCTAAGTTTCTCGATTTATCATGTATTGGTAGTTATTAAACAGAATAAGGATTTTAAATGAAGGGAAGTGTTTACAACAAGCTGTATTAAAAAGTAAGAATGAGGGGACTTAGTTGGATTTATGAATTTAGAAGAAAAATTTGTCAATGGGGACATAATTTTAGCCCCTTACAGTTGAAGCTATCTAATTAAGAATTAAGAATGTGAGTTATTGCCAGTGATAGTCACTTTTAATTTGTGAATACTTTTATAATAAACTGAAAATATGAGATCCAGAAATCATTTATCTAGGTCCTTGATGAAACCTCAAAAACAATTAAATCTAAGGTTTACAGAATTCTATATATTAATCATTTTCAAAGTTATTTGGGTTCTTAGCACTTAATTTCCCCCACAGAGGGGAGGTTTTCCAGTATACCACTTTGCAATAATCAGGACACCAGATAAAGGTCTATTCAGTTTTGATACTATCTAACCAGGGATAACATCAGATTCCACAAGATCTCAGTCTTACAAGATCACTTTCCATTTCAGAGGCCAATTACAATTCTACATTGTTAATCTGTGCTTCTGACCAATCGAAAGTTGGAGATTCTATAGACATCCTCCTTGGGTTCAATTAGTTTGCTAGAGAAGCTCAGAGAACTGAGAAAACCCATTTAATCACTCATTTATTAAAAGGATATAACTCAGGAAGAGATGCATCGGGCAGGGTGTGTGGGAAGGACCAAAAAGCTTGCACACCCTCACCAGGCTCATTGCTTTTCCAGTACCTCCACATGTTCCTCAGCCCAAAAGCTCTCCAAACCTTATTTTTAGGGGAAGTTTTATGACGATTTCATTAGGTACATATGCTTGATTACATCATTAATCAGTGGTGACTGAACTCAGTCTCTAACCCCTGCTCCCTCCCCAGAAGTCATGGGGTGGGATTGAAAGCCCCAATCTTCTAACCACATGCTTGGCTCTACTAGCAAAAAGCCCCAATCCTTAGTTGGGGTTCGAAAATCACTTCATTAACATAACAAAAGACACCTTTATGGCCTTCATTACCCAGAAAATTCAAGGGTTTTAGAAGGTCTATAGAAAGTGAAAGTGAAAGTGAAGTCCCTCAGTCGTGTCCAACTCTTTGTGACCCCATGGACTGTAGCCCACCAGTCTCCTCTGTCCATGGGATTCTCCAGGCAAGAATACTGGAGTGGGTTGCCATTTCCTTCTCCAGGGGATCTTCCCAACCCAGGGATCGAACCCGGGTCTCCTGCATTGCAGGCAGACGTTTTATCCCCTGAGCCACCAGGGAAAATAGGGAAAGGACTAAATATACATTTGTTATTATAAATGATATCATAAGAGTCTTGACCCAGCGCTATTTTGTACCATTGGGTGGAGTGTTACAGAGGATGTGAAAACAATTTAGCTTTATTTTCCAATGACATAATTGATACATTGCTGGATGGTCTCAAGGATAACTTTGATTATTCAAATTTATGCACTTTTTATTTTCTCAAGTGTTGGGAAAGAAGAAATTTTCCTTTACCCTTCTGAGTTCTTCTGGTTGGTCTAAGAATTAAACTGGCATGAGACAGATTAACAGGAGGAAATCAAGTAAAAGTTTAGCAACATATAAATACAAATAAACTTAAAAATGGGAGTCNTTCTCAAGTGTTGAGAAAGAAGAAATTTTCCTTTACCCTTCTGAGTTCTTCTGGTTGGTCTAAGAATTAAACTGGCATGAGACAGATTAACAGGAGGAAATCAAGTAAAAGTTTAGCAACATATAAATACAAATAAACTTAAAAATGGGAGTCACCCAGGAAAATTGATTAGCTTACAAAAATGGTTTAAGCCCTCACCTTTAATATCATCTTTAGCTAAAAATAAAAGGGGATGCTGCGAGTAGTGGCTTGGAACTTCAAACAAGAGGAAGACAATTCACATAGTAACAGAAAAGTAATGTTCAGTAAATAAATGTTTGCTGGGCCTGCAGACACAATGGGACATTGAGAGGAATTTTAATGGACTTTGCTAGTTTCTACCATTTTGACACACCTAGTTCATACTGTAGTTATCTCTGTTGCTGGCTCCCTTCCTGGAACAGATTATCTATCTACATTATTTTAGGCAGATGGAAGGAAGGTCAGAGTTTCTTCCTGAATCTTTCCCTGAAGGTCTTCCTTAAAGAGATTACTTTCATTGCATTTCTGGGCTTGCACTTAGAGAATCCCAAAGTGAAATGGATATAAAGTGGAAATTGCAATCCATTGTTTGGAAAATGCATTACAAAACATTCAGGTGAGAATGAAGCATTTCTGGCAATGGTTGAGATCATATGTGAGATGATGGTCATGAAGCTGGCAAGCTGAGGCATTTCACATGCCCTCATTTTATGACTCTAGTAATTCATACCTCCTTGGGCCTGGCCAGATGGGGACGCCTCTGTTAATTTAACCAAATATCTCTATTATATGAATTTTCCGCCTTTTGTGGCTCCACCAGATAACTTCATTGAGCTACCGATGATGCTGCCTGTATCCCCACCCTCCAGCTTGCTGAGAGGTGTCAGCCAGTTAGGCATGGATAAGCCTGTAGAAGATGCTCTATCATTCCTTCTGATGTGCCTCCATTAGGACTGGCACTGCCTGGCCTGCCTCCCATCTGCCAGTGACTACCCCACTGCCTTCAGCTTCACCCTCCTAGGTACAGTTCACTTCCTAAAGAAGGCATGTCAACATCATTGCGGAACACAAACCAGTTTTGTTTTGTTTTTAAACACGGCTTATTTTTCTTCTAAGGGTTTATAAACCCAGCAATCCGGTAGGGCAGAATGTGGCCCTCTGTGGATAGTCCGAGTCTTTGTGCCTGAAGGACTCCACCATTGTACACCTGTCTCGACAGATTGGGACCCTAGAACAATATCGCTTAGTCACACACTAACCAGCAGGGGGAAAGTCTGTGCCTTTTATTAAAGCCTACCTACTGGCTCAGTGTTTGGAATTCAGCTCTACCTATAAATCAACATCAGAGCATACAACCCAGCGTGTTCACGAGCTTTGTTTAAACATCAAAGAAAGAACACAGACAAGCACTATGATAGAAATATAACTAATCACTTGCAAATACATCTTTCCTGTCAGTAGGAGCTTAACCTTTCTGTTTAACGTGACTGGGAGAAAGTGCACTTATTTCCATTCTATTTTCTTTAAAGAGATATAGAATTTTGCTATGAAAAAGAGATTATATTCTTTTCTTACTGTAACACAGAGTGTAAGCATTTCAGAAGTGTTCAGTTAAATGGAGCCACAAGAAATTGAATTCTGTGGAAATCTAAAAGCTCTTTATCATATAAGGGAGGATGGATTATCCAGTGAATCTAAAGTTGCTACAAAGAATGAACTTGTGATCAAGCTGAACTAGGAAAAACAATTAAACATAATGAAAATAAGATTTATTTTAAAAATGAGGAGGAATAGATATTTGTTTGTTGACTGGCAGTGAATGCAATTTGATGCTTTGTGGTACATTGATTGGAATCAATTTAACTTCATCCTCTGCTCCTGGTTTTATCTGTTCATGAGGGGCCTACAAAGGATTTATCTGAGGTGCTCAGAAAATCCTAGAATCTATAAACCATTCCTTTAATTTGAATGCTACAGATTATGGATGAAAGCTTGGTCACCTGCGTGGATCAGTAGGATTAGAGACATCAAAGCAAGAAAAAATAAGAAAGACAAGCAAAGAAACAACAAACAAAAAGAACTCCATCATTGAAACTGACTGTGATGTCAAGGGAGTTGGAAGGTTCAGCAAGCAAAGTAGTATTCCGAAATGGACGAGCTTCGCTACAGTTCTGACAGAGTTTCTAAAGCTGGGATAAACTATAGAGGTATGAAGCCTCAAAGCCAGCATCTCCGAAAAGGGCATTTTCCATTGCTTCTGACTTCATATATCTGTACAGGATTAGTAATCTTGATTTTTAAATGTTTTTGTGTAGTATAGTGCTTTTTAGGTCATATTAGTGAGAGCCATATATACTTTGTTGGCATTTTCATCTGTGAGTTTCTTATATATATGGATACACATGTAGCTCTGTTTCTGTATATGAGAGATGTCTATTCTAGTGATGCTAGGACTGGTGTTCACTTCAGAGGAAAGTGAAAGGAGCAGAAATGAGTTTGACAAGAATAAGCAAGAATTTTGGACACACTGGTACACGTTGTGAAATCCTGGGCAATATGAATACTGTAAACTCTAAACTTCTCATGAGAATTAAATGGACTGTCCTATAGAAGATGTGGTGTTGGAGAAGACTCTTGAGAGTCCCATGGACTGCAAGGAGACCCAACCAATCCATTCTGAAGGAGATCATCCCTGGGATTTCTTTGGAAGGAATGATGCTAAAGCTGAAACGCCAGTACTTTGACCACCTCATGCGAAGAGCTGACTCATTGGAAAAGACTCTGATGCTGGGAGGGATTGGGGGCAAGAGAAGGGGACAACAGACGATGAGATGGCTGGATGGCATTACTGACTCAATGGACGTGAGTCTGAGTGAACTCTAGGAGTTGGTGATGGACAGGGAGGCAAGAGTCGGACACAACTGAGCGACTGAACTGAACTGATAGAAGATACAAAATCCATTTAACAGCCCTATTAGTCCTGGCCATTATTATTGATACTGGCATTATTGTTATCAAAAAGTAACATGGAGGTTAATGTTTGATGCCATCCATCTGGATGATTTTTTTAAAAAATAGTAACAGATAGTAATGAAGTTTCAGTAAGTTGAAAATTAAAGAATAGGACTGTTTTCTTTTTTTTCTAATATTGAAAGAGGTTTTAGAAGAGTTGCTGATCAGANGGTGAGCATTATTAATATCCTAAAAAGTAATAACAAACAGTTCCTTTATTTCTACTCAACCTACAAGATGAGAGAAAAAAAAAAAACTAAATGGGATATTCTGATTCACTCAGACTCTGAGAAGAACTAAAATCAATTTAATAACACTTGTTGTGTAAAAGTTAAATATTCATAAAAACTTCATTAATATTTTTATAGCATCTTCCTATGAATTTCCCCAAGTATTCTTCTCCTGTTCAGGTTCTATGTTTTAGTTAAATGTTTGCATATTTTTAAGTATATATTACATTTTTTTTAAAAAAGAGGTCCTACTAGATCTATTAATGGTACTTGAATATGCACAAAACACAATTTTTATTTGTTATTGAACAAAAGTCAGTTTCCCCAGTTGGCATTTATTTCACCCTTGGTTGTGTTGGCAATGATGTTAAGGTCCTGTGGTTATTAAATCACTTTGTAGAAAATAGGGGGCTTCTCTCGTGGCTCAGCTGGTAAAGAATCCACCTGCAATACAGGAGACCTGGGTTCAATCCCTGGGTTGGGAAGATCCCCTGGAGAAGGAAAAGGCTACCCACTCCAGAAATAGAAAATAGAGAACTATTATTAACTACGAGAGCAGCAGCTCTTTCTGAGCATTACTTGTCACAGGAATAAGTTGAAGCAATGTAGTAGTGAACCAAAATGCTCCAATCACAATTGCATGTCGAATCTAATCTTCTTTTTCTTGAAGGGGCTGTCACATTCCAGTAACAGATGTTTGGAAACTCTGTTCTGCCTCTTCTTTTCTCAGCTCCACACATGTACTCATCCAGACATGGGTCAACAGGCTATCTCAGGTCCATGATACTTTGGCAAAAGCTGAACTACTTGAGAGAAACAGGCCAAAAGACTGTCTTCATGTCTGCTTTGCCCAGGTCAAAGAATCTACAAATATTCAAGTATAGTGATACTTAGTCATTCAGTTGTGTCTGACTGTTTGTGACCCTTTGGACTGTAGCCTGCCAGGCTTCTCTGTCCATGGGGTTTTTCGGGGAAGAATACTGGAGTGGGTTGCCATTTTCTTCCTCCAGGGGATCTTCCTGACCCAGGGATTGCAGGGAGGTTCTTCACCTGCTAAGCAATTGAAGAAGCTCCAAGTATAGTAAGGGACCCTATATATTGTCCCCAGGCTGGTGTCCATTGCTGTCCTAAAAGGGAGAAAAGTTATGGAAAACTGTCTTTAAGAATCCTGTGCTAGAGGAGCTGTCTGCTTATGTTTCACTTGACTGAGTAGGATTGTCAACACCTCCTCAGCCTGGTAAACAGGAGTGGGTGTACTTAGTTGCTCAGTCATGTCTGATTGTTTGTGACCCATGGACTGTAGCCCACCAGGCTGTCCTGGGGGATTCTCCAGGCAAGAATACTGGAGTGGATTACCATGCCCTCCTCCAGGGGATCTTCCCAACCCAGGGACCAAACCCAGTTCTGTACTGCAGGTGGATTTGTTGCCATCTGAGCCCTTGGGGAAGCCCACCTGTCAGTAATGCACAGTGAACTCTGTCAGAGCTTGTAGCAGTTCTCTTGTAAGTAGATGCCACTTGACTTCCATTTTTCTCTTTGTTCAGTTCCCATATTATACTTCTTTTAATCTACCTTAAAGTTACCAATATCTGAAGCCTCCAGCCCTCTCCCTAATATAACTTCAGACATCCAAGTATAAGAAAGTGACCCTGGACTTTGGCCCATCTTCTGGTGTTGTAAAACTTGATGCCTTGGAAAGCTAATGGCAGCTCTTCTGCCTTCTAAGGCTGCTAATTAATTAACTATTTTCTTTAGGTTTTTAAATTTTCTTTATTAATTCTACTTAGCCATCTTCACAGAGAAGGCAATGGCAACCCACTCCAGCACTCTTGCCTGGAAAGTCCCATGGATGGAGGAGCCTGCTGAGCTGCAGTCCATGGGGTCGTGAAGAGTCGGACACGACTGAGCAACTTCCCTTTCACTTTTCACTTTCACGCATTGGAGAAGGAAATGGCAACCCACTCCAGTGTTCTTGCCTGGAGGATCCCAGGGATGGTGGAGCCTGGTGGGCTGCCGTCTATGGGGTTGCACAGAGTCAGTCACGACTAAAGCGACTTAGCAGCAGCAGCAGCAACCTTTTTCATCACCAGAATAAGTTCAGCCTGGCATGGAGCTCTCCCTCGACCACCATTAGCACTTTGTGTTGCTCATACTTCATTGCCCTAAGAATGTTCAAGTTTGCAGACTGTCCCATCTTTAAACATATTCCTTTTCTTCTTCCTCTTCCTTTAAAAAAAAAAAGCATTAAACAAAATGTATCTCCTCCTAGTGGTAGCACAAGGGAAATCACAAGCTCACCGTATTACACCACTGTGACAGAATGTCATTTCAATTGCCTTATTAACCATATGAAAAAATATATCACAACAGTGAGAAACTTCTCAGTTATCTATATCTTCCCCCTTAGGCTATTGTCATGAGCCACTGGCATACTAAGGAGAGTGTACTAATTCACTTGTCAGCTGCCTCACCTATTAAAAAAGGGGGAAAATGCAAGCAACAAAATTGAAACCCCTAATAAAGGTGGTGAAGAGGTCTGAATAGCTCTGTCCACTTGTAATCCTGAATTAAACACTCTCTCAGAAACATGCCATTTGAACTGTCAGAGAGAATGCCGCTGTCACCCACATCTGGCTTGGTAATGAAGCATTAACAGTGTTGTGAAAGCTGCTTTCTGCAGCTGCATTTGGGGAACATGAGACTGGACTCTCACGCTTGAAGTTTTCAAGTGGAGTGTATGTATCATTTACCTCATGTTCCTTTTATAAGAAGGAAAAAGTGGTAAGGAAGGTAGAAAGTGTACAAGTCTGAAAGTCAGATCAAGTGTTTGGGGGAAGCCAGAAAACAGCAGATTTTATGAAACATGAACCAGTACGCTAAGTGAAAAATTTAAATTTGCTAGTTTTTGACCAGATTTCTGGAGATATACTGAATTTCTGCACCTAATTTGTGAAAGCCCTTGAAGTTTCACACTAGGAAAATACTAGGAGTTTATTAAATGATGTCTACTCTAAGTATGCATTGGATTTATAGATCATTGAATATAGGAGGAAGAGGTATAACTGACCTCAAGAGTTTATCAGAGTAAACTATTAAAGCCACACTCTGTACAATAAAAATGACTTTTAAGCTCTGTTGTGTTGTTGCTGTTCAGTCACTAAGTCATGTCCAACTCTCTGCAACCCCATGAACTGCAGCACGCCAGGCTTTCCTGTCCTTTACTGTCTCCTGGATTTTGCGCAAACTCATGTCCCTTGAGTCGGTGATGCTATCTAACCATCTCACCCTCTGTCATCCCCTTCTCCTCCTGCTCTCAATCTTTCCCAGCATCAGCGTCTTTTTCAATGAGTCACCTCTTCACATCAGGTAACCAGAGTATGGAGCTTCAGCTTCAGCCTCTAGGCTCTAGGTGATACATGCTGGAGCAATACTTCATGATAAAACATGAAGCTACCAAAAGAAAACTTCTATAATCTTTTCGAGAGTTTGAGAAAAACTCAAACTCTTTTTACTCACACGAGGATAATGAGGTTGAGTATGATTAATATAGCTTATTTTTTACAGAGAAGCAAAATATTACACAGAGTAAATGTCACTCATCTGCAGCCGTATACCTACTAAGTATCAATAGGTGATTTGAACCCAGAATGACTCCAAAATCCTTGGGTTTTTCTTTGTACCGCACTGGAGAGGAANATGATTAATATAGCTTATTTTTTACAGAGAAGCAAAATATTACACAGAGTATATGTCACTCATCTGCAGCCGTATACCTACTAAGTATCAATAGGTGATTTGAACACAGAATGACTCCAAAATCCTTGGGTTTTTCTCTGTACCACACTGGAGAGGAAATCAGTATAGTAGGATTTGCCCTTGAATTCATGTAAAGAATCTGACGGACAATGCAAGTGCATTTGTACATATAATTCATACCTTATTATATATTTTNCTACTAAGTATCAATAGGTGATTTGAACCCAGAATGACTCCAAAATCCTTGGGTTTTTCTTTGTACCGCACTGGAGAGGAAATCAGTATAGTAGGTTTTGCCCTTGAATTCATGTAAAGAATCTGACGGACAATGCAATTGCATTTGTACATATAATTCATACCTTATTATATATTTTAAAACTACTCATATTTATTACAGAACATTGGAAACATAAAGTTTTCCTTTTTCTTACTTTTAAGAAATTTCCATTACTTAAATGTAAATATTATTAACTCTATGTATTTGTTACCATTAAAAGCTGAATAATTTGATAGTGATTCTATTTAAAGGATTCTAGCTAAGAAAAGATGCCAAACCTGTTTAACAGCTCTGATATGGACTTTAACACTCATTTTTAAAATAAAGCTGGGGAGAATATCATCGAGTGATTTGTAAGAACGTAGTGAAGAACACAGTGTTTACTATTTCATACCTGAATTGTTTATGTATTTCCTGTCAAGGATTTTACCCTCAAGTTTGTCTCTGAGATGCTACCCCCTGAACAACCACTTCATAAAAGGTATTCTGTCTCTGTCCTATTGATATTTTGCATCTTTCTTCTGTTCCTCAGTTTAAATTAAAAAGAAAAAAAAGAAAGGGGGAAAGGAATGTGACTGATTCGGCTTATAAGAACTCAAGGGTAGAGACTCTGGAAAGCCTATGGATTGGCTGCTGTTGGGTCAGATAAATGTCTGTGATCTAATCAGTTGTGTCATGAGGTGGGGCCTGTGGGTGGCAAATTCCTTCAAAATGGGACATGGGGTGACTGGCATGTGAAAAACTGTGAAGTGTCTTAGAACCTATGAACAGAGTATTCATTTTAATTTCTTGGTATAAAAAAGACACTGAACCCTTTAGCATGTCAACATATCACAGTGATGTTTTAGGAATACTGAGTACAACGAAAGTCTTGACATAAAGTATTACTACATTCCTTGGTCCTCATCGAGTAAGTAATTTTTGCTGGATGCTGTCCTCTAGGGATATTAATAGATAAGAATCCTATATGAGGAGTGAAAGGGTGGAGTAGATAAAATCTTGGTCTCTGCAGTCATGATACAGACCTTGATCTGAATACTTCACCTGCCCATTAGATAGATGTCTTTCATAAGTGCCTGATGCCTCAGTTTCCTCATTCTTAAAAGTTAAAAAACACAACTTTCATAAAATTTTTGTGAGGGCATGTAAAATATTTAAAATACTACTTGTGAAGAACCTATTACTATTAGGAAGGCAAGAGAATATAAGGTTTCTGGTGCATTTTGACCCTTCTATCTTTGGAAAAATAAGCACAATAATACTTTTTATACATTTCAATTACAGTCTTGATTTCGCTTTTAGCTATTCATGACAATTCTCTAAGGAAATAAGATTTGATGCAATTCAGTTCCAGCTTTGTCACTGCTTGTTGACTTAGAGCAAGTCCCCTCTGGGTTTTAGTTTCTTCATCTGTAAAATGATGATAAAGAAATTTTCTTTAAAGAATATTGTGAAAGCAAAAATAGAAAATATATAATATTCTAATGAAATTAGTGCATTTAACACACCCCTCAAGCACATAGGCTACCTTTTAATAGTTTTGGGTATCTCTGGAATTTTTAAAATTCCATGTCCCAAATCCATTACCAACTTTATTCTGAGTTTTCTTTTTCTTTCCTCAACAAGTTCATAATGGCTCTCTANTAAAATCATGATAAAGAAATTTTTTTAAAAGAATATTGTGAAAGCAAAAATAGAAAATATATAATATTCTAATGAAATTAGTGCACTTAACACACCCCTCAAGCACATAGGCTACCTTTTAATAGTTTTGGGTATCTCTGGAATTTTTTAAATTCCATGTCCCAAATCCATTACCAACTTTATTCTGAGTTTTCTTTTTCTTTCCTCAACAAGTTCATAATGGCTCTCTAGAGCCCTGAATATAAAGAGAAAGGGTGTGTGTGTGTGTGTGTGTGTGTGTGTGTATGTGTTTATAAGGAGTGGTCAGTACTCACAGATCATTCAGCATTCAGTCTCCTGAATGGGTATCATTGAAATCACTCACCTCTTGCAAACTTGGATACTGTAACAAGAATCATTGTTCAGGTTACTTTCAGAGAGAAGAGGACATGTCTTAGTCAAGAACAGGCACTCTCTGGGTGCCTGATTTAGAGTTTAAAATGGTACAATTTGCAAAGATTAATAATCAAAATATTGAGGTAATGATAAGATAAAGCGGTAGAGTACTGGGAAATGCAACCTTGGATAAAGCAGGGGTGAATAAAACAGGAAAGGAGATAGTGACCCTAGATACGGGCTGTAGAGTAAGTGGCTTCTGTTGTCCTTACTATGTACTGGGGTATAGGCATGTTGCCTCTTCATGTTATGTTGTTTAATAGCTCAGGTCTATCAACAGTATCATGTATAATTGATATTGCTGTTCACTCAGTTTTTTTATGCTTTACCCAGTGTTGGAACAAATGTTCTATTTTCCACTTCTCAAGTACATTTTTATTTCTGATCCCCTGCTATACTCTGACTTGATGCTTTGCTCCTACAGTCCATTTGATTTGGGAAATTTTATAGGTACCACATCCAACAGCCACTTTCCCACTATGCAGTCTTAGAGGTCTGATCTCCAAAATCCCAGTCCTTCTTTCTTGTATTTTATCTGTTGCCCAAGACAGTAATGCTTTTTGTTGTTGTTCAGTTGCTTAGTCAAGACTGAATCTTTGTGACCCCATGAACTGCAGCACGCCAGGATTCTTTGCCCTTCACCATCTTAGCAATAGAGTGTTGGTAATACTGGACAGAGTGATGTTGACGCTGAAACTCCAATACTTTGGCCATCTGATACGAAGAGCTGACTCATCTGAAAAGACCCTGATGCTGAAAGATTGAGGGCAGGAGGAGAAGGGGATGACAAAGGAAGAGATAGTTGGATGGCATCACCGATTCAATGGACATGGGTTTGGGTGGACTCTGGGAGTTGGTGATGGACAGTGAGGCCTGGCGTGCTGCGGTTCATGGGGTCGCAAAGAGTCGGACACGACTGAGTGACTGAACTGAACTGAACAGAATATCATTTAAATGATCATATTATCATTTGAATAGTGACCAGTCTAAGATTGGCTTTCAAACTGTGACCCACTGACTGACCAGCAGCTTTAGCATCACCTGTGAATGCTGAATATGAAACCTGGAATGAGAAACAGCCATCTGTATTTAAAGAAGTTCTCCAAGTGATTCTTGATATACATTAAAGTTAGAGAACTGTTGATTTGTATTGCGGATTGAGGAGTATTATGGATTGAGGAGGCCTATACTATGGGTTGAAAGATTTATCTGTGAGCCTTGATTATCTTTCTTTCTAGAACTCAGTCAATCTGCTTCTCTTCTGTTTGTTAAATGCTTGCTTTTGCCTAGTAAATTGGTGGCTCAGATGGTAAATAATCTGCCTGTAATGCANGTGTATTTAAAGAAGTTCTCCAAGTGATTCTTGTTATACATTAAAGTTAGAGAACTGTTGATTTGTATTGCAGATTGAGGAGTATTATGGATTGAGGAGGCCTATACTATGGGTTGAAAGATTTATCTGTGAGCCTTGATTACCTTTCTTTCTAGAACTCAGTCAATATGCTTCTCTTCTGTTTGTTAAATGCTTGCTTTTGCCTAGTAAATTGGTGGCTCAGATGGTAAATAATCTGCCTGTAATGCAGAAGACCCGAGTTCAATCCCTGGGTCAGGAAGATCCCCTGGAGATGGAAGTGGCAACCTACTTCAGTATTCTTGCCTGGAGAATTCCATGGACTGAGGAGCCTGTCAGGCTACAGTCCATGGGGTTGCAGAGTCAAACACAGCTCAGCAACTAAGTTTCATTTTCTTTCACTTGGAAAGGATAATAGATTAAGCTGACAGTAATTTATAATTTTATGTGAATTTGTTTATATTATCTTTCCCTCATAACAGCTTTGATAGTAGCTATTTTGAAAAACATCATTTAAGAGAGTGGATAGCTATACAGCAGAAATTAACACAACATTGTAAATCAGCTATACTTCAATGAAAAAAAAGTGGATGATACAAGACAGCCACATGTTTTTTATTTCAATGAAATTTGTCTTATCTTTAACTTTAAAGCCCAGTATCTTTAAAGCTAGAAGCAACACATAGAATATAATATTACAACAACTTTAAATTTATTTGTACTTAAATAAATTTTTGTGTGAAGACACTGTGATTGTATATACTAAAATCCCCAGGTCAGAGAAGTACTAATTACAGTGTAGGAAAACTGAAACCACTGGTACTCTTTCTGAGAGATTTTTTTCAGGTTGAAATTACGGATACAACTAAATCTAGTTAAAATTTTACTGACATTTGAGGTCCTCAGTTTAGGTTGACTTACAGCCCATGTTGTGGAGAAAAATATATAGAAAAATCAAGTATCAGATAGGCTTTAACATAAATGTTTCAGAAATTGTACCAAGAGTTCTAATTGCTAAATTATTAGGAGGCAGAGTGCTGGAGTGGAAAGCAAAATGTATGGGGACTAGGTAAACACAGACTCTGCCACCAGCTCTGCTGATAATGCTATGTTTGACCTTGGTAAAATTAATTAAATATCTGGATCTTAGACCTAAACATGTAAAATGATGAGTTGTTCTAGATGATCTCAAAATGCTTTTCTAGGTCAATAATTCTGTTAATTCCTACCATTTAATCTTTAGGAGAAGTTGAAAACAACTTATGGAGTGGAAAGCTAAGGTTCCAAAAAAGTAGAAAATTTTCCAAGTTTTTGTAGTTAGAGCAGAACTGGGATTTGAACCAGGTATTTGATCACATGGGCAGCCTATTTAACCCATTGTGACTTAGATTTGTGTTTTCCCACTTATTTGAATGAAAATGTCATTGACTATACAAAAATCATATAACATTTATACCTCACAAGACAGTCATTTTGTGTAGGCCAGACTTGAGACTCTAAGGGAATTCCACATTTTATCAATCTATTTTAATATTTGTTTTTTTAAGAATACTTAAATAAGTATACATGATCATTTCAATTTCACAGAAACTATTTTGAGTTATTATTACTTATATTTTATATTTCCTTTATATATAATCAAGAATTTATTGTTTCACTGTTCTATAATTAAATATTTATATTGTTATATTTAAAAATACCATATTAAATACCTCTTTAGATAATTTATAAAGGCATAAACACACATTGGAGAATGAATGATTCATGTAGCTAACACTCTGCACAATCCAATTGGGTTTCTCTTCAAATTGTAGTAATTATATATGGGCTACTAAACTTTGTGTTGGAAATCTAGACTTTAAACAAAAGAGTCAGCACTTTATACTAATTCTGCCTATAGGTGGCTGCTTGGAAGAAAAAGTAGAGTATTGCGAGGAGATTTTTCCTTATCTAATCATCTTTAGTACTTTTATTTTCTCATTTTCTGTATAACTTTCTCATGTTGGCTGTTTGAAAATGTCATCCATGTTTTAGACTAGCAGTATCAGTATCAGTTCAGTCACTCAGTCATATCAGACTCTTTGTGANTATAGGTGGCTGCTTGGAAGAAAAAGTAGAGTATTGCGAGGAGATTTTTCCTTATCTAATCATCTTTAGTACTTTTATTTTCTCATTTTCTGTATAACTTTCTCATGTTGGCTGTTTGAAAATGTCATCCATGTTTTAGACTAGCAGTATCAGTATCAGTTCAGTCACTCAGTCATATCAGACTCTTTGTGACAGCATGGACTGCAGTACACCAGGCCTCCCTGTCCATCACCAACTCCCAGAGTTTACTCAAACTTATGTCCATTGAGTCGGTGATGCCATCCAACCATCTCATTCTCTGTCGTCCCCTTCTCCTCCTGCCTTCAATCTTTCCCAGCATCAGGGTCTTTTCTTTTATTTATTTATTTA
>SJYW01039106.1:257286-277531 GCA_006410735.1 Raphicerus campestris
CATCAATTCTTCTGTGCTCAGCTTTCTCTATAGTCCAACTCTCACATCCATACATGACTACTGGAAAAACCATAGGTTTGACTAAATGGATCTTTGCTGGCAAAGTAACATGTCTGCTTTTTAATATGCTGCCTAGGTTGGTCATAGCTTTTCTTCCAAGGAGTGAGAGTCTTTTAATTTCATGGCTGCAGTCACCATCTGCAGTGATTTTGGAGCCCCCCAAAATAAACTCTGTCACTGTTTCCATTGTTTCCCATCTATTTGCCATGAAATGAAGGGACTGGATGCCATAATCTTTGTTTTTTGAATGTTGAGTTTTAAGTCAGCTGTTTTACTCTTCTCTTTCACTTTCATTAGATCTTTAGTTCCATTTTGCTTTCTGCCATAAGGGTAGTGTCATCTGCATATCTGAGGTTATTGATATTTCTCCCAGCAATGCTGATTCCAGCTTGTGCTTCATCTAGCTTGGCATTTTGCATCATGTACTCTGCATAGAATTTAAATAATCAAGGTGACAATATACAGCCTTGACATACTCCCTTCCCAATTTGAAACCAGTCTGTTGTTCCATGTCCAACTCTAATTATTGCTTCTTGACCTTCACACAGACTTCTCAGGAGGCAGGTAAGGTGGTCTGGTATTCCCATCTCTTTAAGAATTTTCCACAGTTTGTTGTGATCTACATAGTCAAAGACTTTAGTGTAGTTAATGAAGCAGAAGTAGATGTTCTTCTGTAATTCTCTTGCTTTTTCTATCATCCAATGAATTTTGGCAATTTGATCTCTGGTTCCTCTGTCTTTTCTGTATCCAGCTTGAACATCTGGAAGTTCTTGTTTCATGAACTGTTGAAGCCTCGCTTGGAGAATTTTGAGCATTACTTTTCTAGCATGTGAGATGAGTGCAATTGTGCAGTATTTTCAATGTTGTTTGGCATTGCCTTTCTTTGGAATTGGAATGAAAATTGACATTTTCCAGTCCTGTGGCCACTGCTGAGTGTTCCAAATTTGCTGGCATATTGAGTGCAGCACTTTCCCAATGGCATCTTTTAGGATTTGCAATAGCTCAACTGGAATTCCAACACCTCCACTAGCTTTGTTCATAGTAATGCTTCCTAAGGTCTTCTTGACTTCACACTCCATGATGTCTGGTTCTACGTGCATGATCACACCGTTGTGGTTATCTGGGTCATGAAGATCTTTTTTGTATAGTTCTTCTGGGTATCCTTGCCACCTCTTCTTAATCTCTTTTGCTTCTAATAGAAGAAGGTCTGTTCTGTTAGGTTCATACCATTTCTGTTTTTTATTGTGCCCATCTTTGCATGAAATGTTCCCTTGGTATCTCTAATTTTCTTGAAGAGATCTCTAGTCTTTCTTTCTCATTCTATTGTTTTCCTCTATTTCTTTGCATTGATCACTGAGAAAGGCTTTTTTATCTCTCCTTGCTGTTCTTTGGAATCTGCGTTCAGATGGATGTATCTTTCCTTTTCTCTTTTGCCTTTTGCTTCCTTTCTTTTCTTAGCTATTTGTAAGGCCTCCTCAGACAACTATTTTTACTTTTTGCATTTCTTTTCTTGGGGATGGTTTTGATCAGAGCCTTCTGTACAGAGTTACAAATCTCTGTCCATAGTGCTTCAGGCAGTCTATCAGACCTAATCCCTTGAATCTATTTGTCAATTGCACTGTATAATCATAAAGGATTTGATTTAGGTCATACCTGAATGGTCTAGTAGTTTTCCCTACTTTCTTCAATTTAGTCTGAATTTTGCATTAAGGGTTCATAATCTGAGCCACAGTCAGCTCCCAGTCTTGTTTTTGCTGACTGTATAGAGCTTCTCCATCTTTGGCTGCAAAGAATATAATTAGTCTGATTTCAGTTTTGACCATCTGGTGATGTCCATTTGTAGATTCATCTCTTGTGTTGGAAGAGGATATTTGCTATGACCAGTGTGTTCTCTTCACAAAACTGTTAGACTTTGTCTTGCTTCCTTTTGTACTCCAAGCCCAAACTTGCCTATTACTCCAGGTATCTCTTGATGTCCTACCTTTGCATTCTAGTTCCCTATGATGAAAATAACATCTTTTTATGGTATTAGTTCTCGAAGGTCTTGTAGGTCTTCATAGAACCGTTCAACTTCAGCTTCTTCAGCCCTTTGTCTAGTGAAGTGCATTATGACCTCTTACAGAACATTATAAAACATTAAACATTAAAGGCAACATTTTCATTGGACTGAATGACTGTTTTAAGCTAGGTTTGCATGTAATCGAAGATTAGCTTATTTTTCTGATAGGTACAAACAAGGCTAAGACTTCCTATAACATTAATGAAAACTGAGTGAACTCAGGAAATGCATGCTACTCTCTTATTTGGAAAACTTAGACCTAAGAATAAAAATCATTTATATTTTCTTTATTCTGATGTCTCTGTTGTGTAACTCCATTTGGGGGAGGTAAGAACTTTCAAATTTTTTCTTTTCTCCCAACCCAAAACTTAAAATTATGAGGTGAATCCATCAACAACAAATTAAAAAGTCACTGTTGCTCTTTAGAAAGTAGAGTAATCTTAAAGTGATAGGAGGACATTTTCCTGATTTTTAAAATTATGCTATGTTTTACAATTTTATGAATATTATATTCTTATCATTCTATTAAAAGGGAATTGTATTAACCTAACTTTGAGTTGCTTGTGTGTATCTTAGTTGGTTTTCTCCTGGAGCTGCCTGAAGTTAGGATAGAGCTAACATGGGTGGGAGCTTATGTAGAATGCTGAGGAAAGAAACATGAAATTCACCAGTTCATCAAATCATTAGCCTCTTTTTATTTCAAAACATTTTTCAAATTATTCAATTTTATTAATTTTTAAATTTCAATTTTAAGATACATAGTGATCAATTAATCTGCTGGAATACAAGTCCAGGGATATTTTCCATTGCTCTCTTCAGTGTGTGATGGTGGTGAGGCCCAGGAATAATGACTCTACCTTAGTAACAGTTCCTTTTGCTCTAGTCTGGCTGACTGTGTACCTGATTCTACCTGAGACCTTTGCTCTCATAACTTGTAAGGAGTATGGCCTAGATTTAATTCAAGCATCAGAGCTCACATTCTTCTTTACTTACTCCTGTCAAGGTTAAGTAAGTTAGGTTATACAGTCAAGTGCAGAAAAAGAGATTTTCAACAGGGTGACCATATCTTCTGGTTTTTTTGGGGAAAAAAATCTCAGTTTAAATTATTGTCCCTGAATAATTATCAATACTTTCCTTTTCCACACCCAACAAATTGTATTGTTAATTTAGCATTACAATTTAAATTATAAATTCTACTTTTCATATTAACCCATTTTTTTGATTCAAGCAAGTTTAGCTAAGTTATGATTTTCCTGTGCACAGCCTATATACAAAAAGATACTATCTACAGATCAGTTAATCTCCTTCTGTGGCATCTCACTCAAATCAAATAAAAAGCTAATTCCCATCTGAAAAGTAAAGAACAAGTCCTAGCAAGGAAGATGATATATTCTTTGAAAGTACATGGTCAAATTACAAAGAAAAATAGTTTGGGGCGAGATGAAACAAGGAAGAGGCAGACACATTTTTAGACATGTCACAACATTTACAGTGATTTTAGGTGAAAAGAGCAGTAAATTCCAATAGACTGAGAAAATTTGCAGCACAGCCGGCCTAGGGGGGGAAAAAAAATCTGTCTTCCACGAAGATCTTGGAAACGTCTGTTGTAAAAGGCCTCCTGAAATGTGAAGATGCCGTATATTTCCTTCAGTGTCCTGCATTTGGCCTATTGTTACTTTAGGATTTTCAAATAAGTATATATTCCCCTGAGGCCATCCTCAGACGGTAGTGGGGGTTTATGAAGGGTTTTCAATAAACCAAGTGCTCTCACTAATCAATACTCAGAGTGACTCCTGCCATGGGTCAGAGTCAAGTTCATGGTGAGCAGATTGAAAGGGAGAAGCTCCCTGCCCTCTGCTGTCGCCTTCCTTCTTCTGACTTTCTCAATGCCCTTCTTTATAAGTTTCTACCTCTATCATTTCTGCCACTTAATATTTGTTCATTTTATTTAACTTTTTATAAAGTGGTCCATGCTTTACTCCTCTTCTTCAAAATTTGCTCAGATTCAACCTCAGGAATAACTGCCATGTCTTCCTATGGTGCTGGAGAGCCTTCAGTGTCATCATGCTAGAGGCAAGTTCAGAAGACATGACTGGCCAAAGAACCAAGGGGACAGAGGTTTCACTTGTAGGGATGCTTCTCCCGCATTTCATAGCTCCAGTGCACATGAACACACACACACATGAAATCTAAGCAGATGTACATACCCATACACACCAAAGACTCACATACATAGACTTTTTAGCCATCATATATATCAAGTACCATCATATTTATCCTGTACCAGTGCAACTAGACTCCCCTGGTGGCTCAGATGGTAAAGCATCTGCCTACAATGTGGGAGACCTGGGTTCAATCCCTGGATTGGGAAGATCTCCTGGAGAAGGAAATGGCAACCCACTCCAGTATTCTTGACTGGAAAATCCCATGGACAGAGGAGCCTGGTAGGCTACAGTCCATGGGGTGGCAAAGAGTTGGACATGACTGAGCAGCTTCACTTGGTGCCAACTAAGATGCTATCCATCTGTCACTCTGCTTTTAATCTTGGGGCCTAAGGGAGCAACAGAATTTTGATGATGGAAAGAAAGAATTTGTTTTNAAAAAAAATCTGTCTTCCACGAAGATCTTGGAAACGTCTGTTGTAAAAGGCCTCCTGAAATGTGAAGATGCCGTATATTTCCTTCAGTGTCCTGCATTTGGCCTATTGTTACTTTAGGATTTTCAAATAAGTATATATTCCCCTGAGGCCATCCTCAGACGGTAGTGGGGGTTTATGAAGGGTTTTCAATAAACCAAGTGCTCTCACTAATCAATACTCAGAGTGACTCCTGCCATGGGTCAGAGTCAAGTTCATGGTGAGCAGATTGAAAGGGAGAAGCTCCCTGCCCTCTGCTGTCGCCTTCCTTCTTCTGACTTTCTCAATGCCCTTCTTTATAAGTTTCTACCTCTATCATTTCTGCCACTTAATATTTGTTCATTTTATTTAACTTTTTATAAAGTGGTCCATGCTTTACTCCTCTTCTTCAAAATTTGCTCAGATTCAACCTCAGGAATAACTGCCATGTCTTCCTATGGTGCTGGAGAGCCTTCAGTGTCATCATGCTAGAGGCAAGTTCAGAAGACATGACTGGCCAAAGAACCAAGGGGACAGAGGTTTCACTTGTAGGGATGCTTCTCCCGCATTTCATAGCTCCAGTGCACATGAACACACACACACATGAAATCTAAGCAGATGTACATACCCATACACACCAAAGACTCACATACATAGACTTTTTAGCCATCATATATATCAAGTACCATCATATTTATCCTGTACCAGTGCAACTAGACTCCCCTGGTGGCTCAGATGGTAAAGCATCTGCCTACAATGTGGGAGACCTGGGTTCAATCCCTGGATTGGGAAGATCTCCTGGAGAAGGAAATGGCAACCCACTCCAGTATTCTTGACTGGAAAATCCCATGGACAGAGGAGCCTGGTAGGCTACAGTCCATGGGGTGGCAAAGAGTTGGACATGACTGAGCAGCTTCACTTGGTGCCAACTAAGATGCTATCCATCTATCACTCTGCTTTTAATCTTGGGGCCTAAGGGAGCAACAGAATTTTGATGATGGAAAGAAAGAATTTGTTTTCTATATTCTTTGTTAGATATTTACTTTGTTAGATAACACTCTTCTTTTTATAGTGGGTTTCAAGTTGGAAAAACATTTGCCTGAATCTTTGGAGGAGTTGTAGGGATCTGGAGTGACTAAATTTCCCAAAAGAGTTGTGCTTTGAGCTCTCCCAGGAGTTCATAGAGCCCATGGTCCTTTATAAACAGTATTATTTTCTCTGTTTGCTATTCCTAAGAAAAGTTAGCAAGCTTTTCTTGGACTAACCCATTAATCACCCTAATGGTTTCAAAGGCACAGGCCTTGGTTAAGAATCTGGGACTTCTGGAGTCTTAAATTCATTCAGGTTTAGCTCTGGGCAGAAGGAATCTCCTCTACTGAGTCATGGACTATTCTTCCCACTTTGTACAGAGTGGATACCCCGCACTTAAAAGCATACTCACAAGTGGCAGACTTTTTATTACTTTTGGATTTCTACCCATTAATAATTGGTAGCTTCCCTGGTGGTTCGGAGAAGATTCTGCCTGCAATGCAGGAGACCTGGGTTCAGTCCTTTGGTCGGGAAGATCCTCTGGAGAAGGGAATGGCTACCTGCTCCAGTATTCTTGCCTGTCGAATTCCATGGACAGAGTAACCTGGCGGGCTAATATGGTCCGTGGGGTCCCAAAGTAAGACACCACTGAGCAACTAACACTTTCCCTTTCACTTTCACCCACTAATAAAACAAGGGGTGGAATATTTTATTAACAATGGACTCCTTGTATTTATAGACTTTATGCAGTTTATAAAGAAATATTCATGTACCTAAACTCATTTAAATACTTCCAGGAATCATCTCCAAAAACTGGTTGTATACTACATAGTCTCTAATAAAACACAGACCAGCATTTAAAGCAAAGGCAGGAAGGCAGCTTCTAAGAATGGCATGGATGGATACTTGTATGCAACTGTGGAGTCAGTTTATATCAATAACGTTCTGACCTTTTCCCAGTGCAAAGTCAACCTATATAGTCACAGAGGTAGCCCTTGAAAAATAAATATTAATTGAATAAATTCACTTTGGGTAGGAAAGAGAGACCAAGGCTCATTCTTCCCAGCAAGTTTCTCATCCACGGAATAAAGAAAATTTGCCCAATTCAACTTTGTATAAGATGCTCTCTACTGCTTGGTATAAACTGGAGCAGGAAGGGAATTCAGGAGAAAAATAATAGGGTCTTGACACCAATTGAGTATTTTCACCTCTGCCCAGAGAGAACATAGAAAAAGAGAGTAATCAGAACAAGTGCTTTGAGCATATGAACAGCTTAATGAATGTGAACAAATAGATTCTTAGCTATAGAAGAGAGCTGGAGGTTACCTGTTTTTAATCCCTGCTTCCCTGCAGGACAGCGCTGAAAACTCTTCCTACAAACCAGGATAGATGCTGAATTCTAAGCCAAAATGTAGAATGTGCAGTAGAGAATTGCTGAACCCAGATTTATACTAAACTCATTTAAGTACTTCCAGGAATCATCTGTGAAAACTGGTTGTGTACTATATATTCTCTAGTAAATCAGACCTGCATTTAAAGGAAAGGCATGGAAGGCAGCTTATAAGAATGGTGTGGAAGGATACCCATTTTTGTTCTTTTGCTAAAACCCAAACTTCTGCTTGAATGCACTTAAATGTGAAGGTTTTATTTTCTTGAACATAAACAAAATAGAAATATGTTTTCTGAAAAAGGCCTGAGTTGATCCAGTATTTATTTGTTTTGAGAAGATTTATAGTCTTTGAGATAAAAGAATTTATAGCCTCCAACAGTAATATTTACTAGGATTACATGCACATAATAATAATTGGGTATATTTAAATAAATCCCCCTGATGCATTTTGAACACATCTTTTTTACTTCAAAGGGAATGGTCCTTTTCTATGTCATTCTTTTCCATGAGAATTTCCACTACATATCCCCTTTTATGTTACACAATTATAATTTTTTACACTTTGTTTTCTGTCAAGTCGCAGAATTACAGTCAATTGCATTTGTGGTTTTTAACAATCTATTTTTAAAATAAAAAAAATAGGTTTTGTGTGTAGAAGAGTATCAGATAGGTCTATAACTCAGAATAAAGCTTCCCTTGATACGAGCACTCCAACCACTAACACACTGATTTGTACTTGTCCTGTTGGAGAGAAAGGTCACACATGACATTGACCATGGAGACAGAAAGAGAAGATTTGCTCCTGAGTCCTACCATTATTAATTTCATTAAGTTGTTCTGCCTTTAAATGTTCCATGCATTGTTGCCTTTTTAAAATTTTAAACTTTAGCAGTGTGGTTTTATCTCATTAAAGTCAAATTAAACAAAAGCTCCATATTTAGTTTTAAGATGCCAAAATAAAAATTGTTTTCAGAAGTCTGGGGGAAGAAAAAAAAACACAATAAAACAACAGTGCACCTTGCATCCCTTTATGGCTGTCATCCTGAATATTTCTTTCTCTCAGTCACATAGGACATTTATATAATTTCGGCAGCGTTACAATAGAATTACTCCTCTGAGAAATCCCATACTGTGAGAACGTATTTGAGTAATTGAGCTGGCAGATGGCCTTAATATACGAAATATATTGATACAACAACCACTTACTTTCCTGACCGATGAAGCTGATAAAAGAAGGAGTAGAACAGAGAATATATGAGGAGGAAACATCCAGGCAGCTTAGACCCATGCTGCGGGAGTTGGAGTCAAAATAATATAACCTACCTCATTCACTTTGATTAATTTTTTCCTCCAGTGGCATTATTTTATTCTCGTCACATTGTTCAAGTCTTTATTTCAGTACATTTAGCTGTTTTCCATTCTTGTTGTTGTGAAGTGCTGAGACCCACATGTTCATTCTTAACAGAGAAAAAAAACCACCTGTAAGCCACCTGTAACTTCTAAACAAGATTAGAAGTCTATGATTTCTCATCTGTCTGAAGGCTCCACCTGTCCAGAGCCTGTTTCACTTGCTTTGTTTCCTGCAAGTCCCTCACAAGGTGCCTGCCACATAGTAGGTGTTTAATGAATATAGGTTAAGGGAACCAATGCCACTTACTAGAATGACCCCTCCCTTCTGAGCTTTGTGATCATGAGATACTGTCTCACTTAAGGAGGTCAGCTATTCATCTCATTTCTCCCAGAAATTGCCCTTTATTTACTAAATTAGCTAGGCCACCCAAAGTTGGAATACCAGATATATACAACCTGAGCTTTCTTAAATAATGGACCTCCTAAGAAGAAATTGTGACTTTGCGCAGATACTTGTAGTGATAAATGAAAATTGAGCGAAGTACAGATTTTGACATCAGAAATATCTGGATTCATGTTGATGTATGGCAAAACCAATACAATATTGTAAAGTAATTAGCCTCCAATGAAATAAATTTATATAAAAAAAGAAATATCTGGATTAAGATTGCAGCTCCCAGATTGCTTAGCCATCTGACCATGAAGATGTAATTTAACTTCTCTAAGTTTCAATTTCTTCATTTGTAGTCATAAGTGGCTTTCAGAATTATTAAGAATTGCATAAATATCAGGAGGCCAGCATAGTGCCTGAAGCATGGGAGACCTTACTGAAAGGCAACTTTGATTGTTTCTAAATTACATATTACATACGAATGTATAGTACTGCCAAGCTGCCTCTCAAGGGGAGAGTATTAAAACTTTTATTATAGCTACTATTTATTTAAACTGGAAATGTATGAAAATAAATCCCTGCTAGACTGAAATGCAGGCAACAACATTCAGTTTAAATATACAAACGGGAATAGAAGTTAATAGTAGGTTGGAAGATAAAATAGAAGGTTTCCATCCCCCTGCTACCTCTCTTAATTCTTTTGCAACAGTTTAGTATTATTTAGTAAGTCCTCAAGTTCCAGAGTTAGAAATTTGGAGTCTTTCAGGGAAAGGTGAAGCAGCACAAGTTGATATGAATCTGGTCAGCTTTTCCTTGGCCAATTTACCGTCTCTAAAGGTCAGCAGTTGAAGGCCCACAAGTTATAGTGATATCAGGTAAGACCTGAAAAGGAGTAGTTTCTACACAAATGCTGAAAAGAAAATTTTAAAAATTGATCCCTTGTGATTTGATTGACAGATCAAGTGTGTGCTTGTTTGTTTTTCACTCACTCATTTGTTCATCCTTAACAAAGATTACTCAGAGCCTAATACATGAAGATGTTGAAATCAGTGCCAGAATAAGAAACCAATATTACATTATGCACTTTATAGTATAATAAGAGGAAGGGAGATTTATAACCAGGAAAGTTTAAGATAGTATGGGTGCATTTGTTTAATAAATACAGATTAGATCCTCTTGGCTTTGACATTCACTTTTTAAAAAAGATTTTGAGTCTATCAAAATGTAACACTTGCTATTCATTTAGTGAGGTCAGCAAATTACAGTGACATATTATAACTTGGATTTGCAATTTGCAATATGCCTACATTGAGAATCTTCGGTTTTTATGGTTGACTAAGACTGTTAGAATTTTTTCTAAATTCGTTTGATATTGGTAAATTGTTTTCTCACCAGATCTGTGGAGAGGTCAGTATTGCAATATATTATTTGGAATCTTCAAATGCTTTCCCAAGTAGAAGGACATGAAAAGCTCAAAAGCTTTCATAGACTGAAATCACAAGTGGATTGTCTGTGGTGATGGTAGTGGTGGTCGTCCTAACTAACATTTACTGAGCTCTGATTATTAATATGATGACTCTGCTGCTGCTGCTGCTGTTGCTGCTGCTTAGTCGCTTCAGTTGTGTCCAACACTTTGCAACCCCATGGACTGCAGCCTACCAGGCTCCTCTATCCATGGGATTCTCTAGGCAAGAATACTGGGATGGGTTGCCATGCTTTCCTCTAGGGGGTCTTTCTGACCCAGGGATCAAACCCAGGTCCTCTGCAGTGCAGGCAGATTCTTTATCACTGAGCCACCACAATAAGTATATATACTGTGAAGTGAGGGTTACTCACTTTTATTCTATTTTGCAGCTAGAGTAATTGAGGTTTAGAGACNCTCATTCACTTTGATTAATTTTTTCCTCCAGTGGCATTATTTTATTCTCATCACATTGTTCAAGTCTTTATTTCAGTACATTTAGCTGTTTTCCATTCTTGTTGTTGTGAAGTGCTGAGACCCACATGTTCATTCTTAACAGAGAAAAAAAACCACCTGTAAGCCACCTGTAACTTCTAAACAAGATTAGAAGTCTATGATTTCTCATCTGTCTGAAGGCTCCACCTGTCCAGAGCCTGTTTCACTTGCTTTGTTTCCTGCAAGTCCCTCACAAGGTGCCTGCCACATAGTAGGTGTTTAATGAATATAGGTTAAGGGAACCAATGCCACTTACTAGACTGACCCCTCCCTTCTGAGCTTTGTGATCATGAGATACTGTCTCACTTAAGGAGGTCAGCTATTCATCTCATTTCTCCCAGAAATTGCCCTTTATTTACTAAATTAGCTAGGCCACCCAAAGTTGGAATACCAGATATATACAACCTGAGCTTTCTTAAATAATGGACCTCCTAAGGAGAAATTGTGACTTTGCGCAGATACTTGTAATGATAAATGAAAATTGAGCGAAGTACAGATTTTGACATCAGAAATATCTGGATTCATGTTGATGTATGGCAAAACCAATACAATATTGTAAAGTAATTAGCCTCCAATGAAATAAATTTATATAAAAAAAGAAATATCTGGATTAAGATTGCAGCTCCCAGATTGCTTAGCCATCTGACCATGAAGATGTAATTTAACTTCTCTAAGTTTCAATTTCTTCATTTGTAGTCATAAGTGGCTTTCAGAATTATTAAGAATTGCATAAATATCAGGAGGCCAGCATAGTGCCTGAAGCATGGGAGACCTTACTGAAAGGCAACTTTGATTGTTTCTAAATTACATATTACATACGAATGTATAGTACTGCCAAGCTGCCTCTCAAGGGGAGAGTATTAAAACTTTTATTATAGCTACTATTTATTTAAACTGGAAATGTATGAAAATAAATCCCTGCTAGACTGAAATGCAGGCAACAACATTCAGTTTAAATATACAAACGGGAATAGAAGTTAATAGTAGGTTGGAAGATAAAATAGAAGGTTTCCATCCCCCTGCTACCTCTCTTAATTCTTTTGCAACAGTTTAGTATTATTTAGTAAGTCCTCAAGTTCCAGAGTTAGAAATTTGGAGTCTTTCAGGGAAAGGTGAATCAGTACAAGTCGATATGAACCTGGTCAGCTTTTCCTTGGCCAATTTACCGTCTCTAAAGGTCAGCAGTTGAAGGCCCACAAGTTATAGTGATATCAGGTAAGACCTGAAAAGGAGTAGTTTCTACACAAATGCTGAAAAGAAAAATTTAAAAATTGATCCCTTGTGATTTGATTGACAGATCAAGTGTGTGCTTGTTTGTTTTTCACTCACTCATTTGCTCATCCTTAACAAAGATTACTCAGAGCCTAATACATGAAGATGTTGAAATCAATGCCAGAATAAGAAACCAATATTACATTATGCACTTTATAGTATAATAAGAGGAAGGGAGATTTATAACCAGGAAAGTTTAAGATAGTATGGGTGCATTTGTTTAATAAATACAGATTAGATCCTCTTGGCTTTGACATTCACTTTTTAAAAAAGATTTTGAGTCTATCAAAATGTAACATTTGCTATTCATTTAGTGAGGTCAGCAAATTACAGTGACATATTATAACTTGGATTTGCAATTTGCAATATGCCTACATTGAGAATCTTCGGTTTTTATGGTTGACTAAGACTGTTAGAATTTTTTCTAAATTCGTTTGATATTGGTAAATTGTTTTCTCACCAGATCTGTGGAGAGGTCAGTATTGCAATATATTATTTGGAATCTTCAAATGCTTTCCCAAGTAGAAGGACATGAAAAGCTCAAAAGCTTTCATAGACTGAAATCACAAGTGGATTGTCTGTGGTGATGGTAGTGGTGGTCGTCCTAACTAACATTTACTGAGCTCTGATTATTAATATGATGACTCTGCTGCTGCTGCTGCTGTTGCTGCTGCTTAGTCGCTTCAGTTGTGTCCAACACTTTGCAACCCCATGGACTGCAGCCTACCAGGCTCCTCTATCCATGGGATTCTCTAGGCAAGAATACTGGGATGGGTTGCCATGCCTTCCTCTAGAGGGTCTTTCTGACCCAGGGATCAAACCCAGGTCCTCTGCAGTGCAGGCAGATTCTTTATCACTGAGCCACCACAATAAGTATATATACTGTGAAGTGAGGGTTACTCACTTTTATTCTATTTTGCAGCTAGAGTAATTGAGGTTTAGAGACATGTCCTTTTCCCACAACCTTGAAGTTGGCAGACGTGGCTATCAGATTTTAGACCTAAAGTTCTTGAACCCCTGGCCCCGCCTCACAGTAAGGAGCCCTGGAGCCTGCCCCAGGGGCCGGGGGGGTGGGTGCACAATGCAGTGGGAACCTCTTCAGCTCTATGACTGTGTTAATAACAAGATAACACCCCCTTCCCAGCACCACTTTTCCAGCTAGGGCCTCACAGTGTGGTAGGCTTAATTTATTGTGTGGATTTCAAATCAACTTTAAGGAATATTATTGCCCTGAATTTATATATGAGAAAATGTAGGTTTAGTCAATTTAATAAATTGACTATGTGCCAGGATTCAAATGCAGGCACATTTGCTGTGTTCTTATGTCTGGAACTAAACTGCAGCTTTCAGCAAAGTGTTAAAAACTATGGTCTCCTATAGCTAAGAGTGTCCCTAGAGGTCAGTAAACTCACCCAAGTAATCTAAACTCAGTAAGTCAAGACAAGCTCATCTTCACTGTATTATTTGGTAAAACATCTGCAGTGGCCTTCTGGTCCTAGAAGTGTGTTCTATCTCCAGTTCTATCTCCATTTCTCTTTGTTTTAACTTTATCTGAAATTTTTAAATTCATTTTAGAAGCAAGAACTTTTCCTTATGCTGATAATTAGCTTTTCCACTGATTTCCATTTCCCTGTTACACACAAAACAACACAGAAGTCTGAACTGATGTTTTTGAGATTCAGTTCTTTACTAATTTTGATTTTCACTGCAAATAAAGCAATATTTCTTAAAAATTTTTTATTCTATTCCTAAAAACAAAAAATTGATCCGTGATTTTTCAGGCATTCCATAAAACTTCAGGCAGTATTTTCCAGAAACGAATTTTAAAAAACCATTTTGACATAGTATTTATACATCAAAGCAACAGAGACTTTTGAACAAAGAAAATATAACATTTCATTATAAGAGCTATTTTGTCTTTATGCAAATATCCTTTAAATTCTAGGATTCACAAGAACACTCTCTTAAAAATTATCATGGTTCACACCTCTTAGTGAATAGCAGATGTTGATAATGAATTTTATCTTTTTCATATTTATTACAAATATATTTTAATCACACTGGAAAAGTGAAAATAATCCAGAGTGAGGTCTTAAATTTAATTTCAAAAGAAGATTCTTCTAGATGGTATAGAAAAGTGGGTGAATGCTAGTTTTTCATTGTGACAACAGTGCCACCTAATGTTTGATGGAGGACTCTGAAATAAACTAAAAACCGAATTTAAATTTTGACTCTGAATCCTAAATCTCTATTCATACCTAAGATAAAATTTGGCAATTTAAATGTGAGTTAAACTACGTAATTTACTTTTCTTGTTTAAAAGTATAAATAATATAATTTTAATTCTTCTAATCACTTCAGTATAGAAATAGTAATTTCTTACTTAGCCTAACAAAGAACTATTTGGATTATTTATTCCAAATAGAAGCATGAAACTACAGCTCTGTGATCTGCTGCTGCTGCTGCTGCTGATGCATCGCTTCAGTCATGCCCGACTATGCAACCTCATAGATGGCAGCCAACCAGGCTCCTCCATCCCTGGGATTCTCCAGGCAAGAATACTGGAATGGGTTGCCATTTCTTCCTCCAATGCATGCATGCATGCTAAGTTGCTTCAGTCTTGTCCGACTCTATGCAACCCTATGGACAGCAGCCCACCAGACTCCTCTGTCCATGGGATTCTCCAGGCAAGAATACTGGAGTGGGTTGCCATTTCCTTCTCTATCTCTGTAATCATTATCTATTAAAGATAAGATCCTTGTCAAATTAATATATTGCAGTAAGATTAAACTCACCAATGTTCTTATTAATATGTCAAAGTAGAACAGCTATAAACAGTAGTCTAGCCTTTCTCCAAGTTGTCAAAAATCTAGAGTAATAGGATCAAAATAGGATCTGTTATTTGATTTCAATAAACCCATGAATCTATCATATGGTTTTTTGAGGACATAATTTGTCTGTCTTCTTTGGCACTTTCCTCCTTTCTTGAGCATAAAGTTCCCTGAGAGAGGAAAACAACTTAAGGCTCCTTTTCTTTTTCTTTGCTCGCAGTCCAGGCTCAACAAATGGTTACTTACATCTCCATTCTCTGCTTCACTGCATGTCACCTTCTATTTCATTTATCAGAGATTTCATTCCCCAAGTTAGAAAATGCATGGGATGTTATTTTATCTTGAGCTCAAACACTTCACAACCTCAGCCTCCTCTGACATAACTTATTGTTAGTTTTATGCCTAGTTTATGACCAGAGAAACTGGGGTACACAAAGCATATTTATGAGGCTGTTTCAGCAGATTCTGTTAATTAACCCAATGTATCAGCAACCACAGTCTCTTCCCCACCTCTCCAGGTGCCAATGAGAAGTGTGCAGAAACATGAAAGGTGTAGAAGTGCTTCCTGAAAAATTGAGGCTTCTTTTTAAAAGGGATTGAATTGCTAGATTTGCCCTTCCTTTTTCCTGATCATTCTTCCCTTGAACAGGAACTTGAAGCCATACTTTTAGCAGCCACTTTTTATCTGTTACAGAAAGACCATCATACTTTTCAAAATAGTGGCCCTAGTATCACTGAGTTAGTGAATCAAATACAGCAGCCATTTATTCCAGACTTATTAGGTGAAAGCAAAAGAAAACTATTTAGATCATTATTCACTGGATTTTCCAATATTTGCAGCTGAAAACCATCCCCAATGGTCTAGAAGTAGAAGTGCAGATTACGGTAATTGAGCCTCTAGGCACAGTGCCCTGCATAAGTGCCAGGAATGAAATCAATGACTGTTCATGTTATAAAGAACTAGCATCATGGAAGACACAAGATCACTCAAAATTAGTCAGTTAATCAGCAAACAGTTGAGTGACTATTTCACAGTGAAACATGATCAATACTGTAGGACCCAACTGATATAAGATATAGCCTTTGTGCAAAAGAAAAAAAAATCACTTGAAAAAATAATATGGCCAATGTGAAAAAACATCTGTGATGTGTCGAATAGATGGGCAGACAAGAGTTACTTAAATCCATGCTTATAAATATAGACTTTGGTCACTATGTAGAAACTAAAGAGAGAAAGAGAAAAGGCATTCCAGGTAGAGGAACAGTATGAGAGAGAGAGTGCAGAAGCTAACTCTACAATGTATGGTTTGTACCAGTTGTCTAAGGATCATTAAGAATCCAAGCTCATATGAAAGCCATAGACTCTTGTCTCAGTCTTGTGCTTACTGGGTTCTATGGGCGGGTGGTTGGACTCCTTTATCTAGGGATATGATAAACAGTGGACTTCCCTGATGGCTCAGATGGTAAAGAATCTCCCTGGGTTCAATCCTTGGGTAGGGAAGATCCCCTGGAGGAGGGCATGGCAACCCACTCCAGTATTTTTGCCTGGAGAATCCCATGGACAGAGGAGCCTGGTGGGCTACAGTCTATGGGGTTCCAAAAAGTCAGCCACGACCTAGCGACTAAGCACAGACACATGATAAACAATACAAAGAAGGGAGTAATTATAGAAAAAGTTGAGCATAGACAATCTAAGCTCATGGGGGCAAAACACAAGAAATTCTTTGGGACCAAAAACAGCAGCTGCCAAAGGCAGAGGCATGGCGGATGAACAAAATGGGTGAAGCAGGTCAAAATATAAAAACTTCATTATAAAATAAGGAAATCATGGGAGTGCAATGTACAGCATGGTGACTATAACTAATAATACTGTAGAGCACATTTGAAAGTTGCTAAGACAGTCAATATTAAAAGTTCTTATCACAAGCAAAAACAAGTATAAATCTGTATGGTGATGGATGTTAACCAAACTTACAGTGGTGATCATTTTGCAGTATACATAAATATTAGATCATTATGCTGTATACCTGGAACTAATATAATGTTACATGTCAATTATACCTCAATAAAAAAGGCTTCAGCAAATATAATTAATACTAGTTTGAAAGCAAATAGAAAATCATGTGACTGATTCCATAAGCTGTAACTGAAAGCCTGCCTATAACCAAGTACAGTCATTAGGACATGGATGACTCAAAAGCATCAAGTGGTGAAAAGAGATGAGTTATAAACGAGCTCTATGGTGTCCAGGTCCGTGTGAGAGCTTTTTTGCCCTTCACTTGACAAACAAGAATACAATTCAGACTTAGCTATGTCTAGAATACACCTTGATATTTGGAGATTTTTGTCTCAATTGCTAAATATTTCTGTATTCATTCTTTGTTCTTTTAACAAATAATTATCAAGTGGTTATTCTGTACGAGGAACTGTACAGCCCATGTGGATACCGGGAGTTTATACTCCTCTTTATCTTTACCATCTAATCACCCACTTACATAGAACGATTGGATTATAAATAAAGTTGGAGTTGCCACTGCCACTAACTGAGATGGGTCAGACTTCGCAAAGAATGCTAAGGAAATGGATCTGGAGGTCATTGGGGCATATTAAGTCTAAATTTGGACATATTAATTTATCAATATAAGTGGAGATGGTGAGTACCAGATGTACATAGGAGTCAGAGTGCAAGGAAACTTCAGAGGTATTAATATAAATCGGTAGGATATATACAAAGTATTTGAATTCCGTAGACTTCGAGAAATCACCAAAACAGTAAGTAAGGGCAGAAAAAAGTGTCAAGGACTGAGCTCATAGTTAAGAGGTCAGAGAGATGAGGAAGCAAAGACATGCATGTCTGCTAGAAGGGGTTAATTTAATTCCATACATTTAGTCTGCCTGGAGCGAGACCACCATGGAACTCATTTGATGAATCACATTTTAGGACAACAAGTAAAATTCTGTCTCATGATAAGTTTCCAGTCCATCTTGTTTTGTTGTTGTTGTTCATTTAAATGAAAGAAATAATAGAACATTTGTTGTGACTTGGCCAAAACACTAATTTTATTCATTCATTCATTTATTGAGACTTAGGTGATTGACAATATCATGTTAGTTTCAGGTATACCGCAAAATGATTCAGTTTTATATATGAATATTTTTTCCCCAAAACAGTAATTTTAAATGGTGCTGTCCTGAAATCCTTAAAAACTTCAATTTACGATATTGGCTTTCAGGAAATGGAAATTAAATTTGACACATACTGAAAGGATTCTCTTGAAACATTTCATTATATTAAGAGAGGCAAACCCATTAGAGTTTGACTTATAGTGAGTTTGTTTGTTTGTTTTTTGGTTGGTATTTTAGCAGTATAATAACCATGCATATAGAATCTTACTGATTAGGTAGATTGAAAATTAACCTAATCATGCCATTTTATGGTGATTTCCCAAGAACAGAACCTATGTTCTATAGTTTGTCCGTCACCATATAAACACTTAGAAAAGTAGCTATTTCTACTCATGAGCCTTGTTGCTTATGAACAAGCAAAATATTGTTTTGTGCTCTAGCTGTCATTAAATGGTTGACAGATTTGGGAATGGAATCTAACAAGATGTCCAGCATTATCCAAGGCAAGTTATTCCTCTCGTACAAAATATAAATCAGTCATCCTGTGGATAGTTATCAAACTGTGTACCTGGTAAAACAAGCTGGTGAGTAAGTGGCATGAGCCTCCTGGTTCTATAATTGGACCAGATTTGCTACATGCGTTTACAAAGAGTCGGATCATTTTATAAAACATGGCACCATTTTTCCCCTATGCATAGGAAAGAAAGAAAATATATATGTACTTGAAAACTGTTTCTTCTAGGCTTTGAAAAGTTCACCCTGATGCAAAGAGGTAACCTACTAAAGTGTTGAGAGCAACATTTTACTGTCTCCATCAGATGTCATTTTAAGTGGGAGCTGAACATGACACAATGAGATTCCATCTGGAGAAAAAGAAAACTTGCACTTTTGGCTTGTAGACAGTCAAGAAGAAGCATAAAATGCAGAAAGTGATATTGTCAAAGAACTGTGTAACAGGAAGGGGGCCAGTTTATGAGGTGACACTGAAATCAGCTAAACATGTGATATTGAGTCTGAAAAGGCCAATGTTATTTGGAGATGCGGACATAGAGTCATCAGGCTGGGGAGCAGGAAGATGCTGGCTCCCTCTCTAATGATGGGGAAATTCCACTTTCAGAATCCTGTTTGAGCTGAGATAGCTCATTTTGAAAACAATGTAGACAAATTGGGAAGCTGTCAGAAGAAACACAATGCTGCAATTAAGAGACTAACGAATAAGGATCCTGAGATAGTCAAGAAATTAAGCCTCCATGTAAAAATCTGACAAAGCACCTGCACAGTATGAATGTCATTGCATTAAAAGCTGAAGAACAATTTTTGTGGAAAGTGAGACCAGTGAGACAATATTAGAAAATCAATTTATTTTTCTTCTAAATGACAATGCTGTGACGCCATTGTCCTTCCAGAGACATGATGCAATATGTAGAGTCTGAATCAACTGAGGGCCCTCCTGACCAGAAAACCCATTCTGGCCTCAACAGGAGTAAAGAAGAAGACCATTAACAGTTCTAAGATCTGTCAAAATTCCTGGGAGATGTATGGTAGTGCCCAGCAAAATCTGTCAGGCAAGAAACCAAAAATAGCAACAACAATAACAATAATCCCTATATATGTATCAAGTGCTGTTATAAACCCATTACATGTATTAACTTACTTAACCCTCATACAATTGTATGTACTAGAAGTTGAACGGTTTTATGAAGACCTACAAGACCTTTTAGAACTAACACCCAAAAAAGATGTCCTTTTCATTATAGGAGACTGGAATGCTAAAGTAGGAAGTCAAGAAACATCTGGAGTAACAGGCAAATTTGGCCTTGGAATGCAGAATGAAGCAGGGCAAAGACTAATAGAGTTTTGCCAAGAAAATGCACTGGTCATAGCCAACACCCTCTACCAACAACACAAGAGAAGACTCTACACAGGGACATCACCAGATGGTCAACACTGAAATCAGATTGATTATATTCTATGCAGCCAAAGATGGAGAAGCTCTATACAATCAACAAAAACAAGACCGGGAGCTGACTGTGGTTCAGATCATGAACTCCTTATTGCCAAATTCAGACTGAAATTGAAGAAAGTAGGGAAAACCACTAGACCATTCAGGTATGACCTAAATCAAATCCCTTATACAGTGGAAGTGAGAAATAGATTTAAGGGCCT
>SJYW01039106.1:283444-296728 GCA_006410735.1 Raphicerus campestris
AGAAGAATTGATGCTTTTGAACTGTGGTGTTGGAGAAGACTCTTGAGAGTCCCTTGGACTGCAAGGAGATCTAACCAGTCCATTCTGAAGAAGATCAACCCTAGGATTTCTTTGGAAGGAATGATGCTAAAGCTGAAACTTTAGTACTTTGGCCACCTCATGCAAAGAGTTGACTCATTGGAAAAGACTCTGATGCTGGGAGGGATTCGGGGCACGAAGAGAAGGGGACGACCGAGGATGAGATGGCTGGATGGCATCATGGACTCGGTGGACATGAGTATGAGTGAACTCCGAGAGATGGTGATGAACAGGGAGGCCTGGCGTGCTGCGATTCTTGGGGTCACAAAGAGTTGGACATGACTGAGCGACTGAACTGAACTGAACTGAACTGTACACATTAATATTATCCTTAAAGATAAGGAAGAGATGAGAGAAATGAGATCCAGTGAGCTAGGTGTTAGAGCTGAGATTTAGACCCATGGGGTGCTTCTGCAGCCACAGTGCCTCTCCTTTAAGCTATGATTCAGTTCAGTTAAGTCACTCTGTCATGTCCAACTCTTTGCAACCCCTGAACTGCAGCACACCAGGACTCTCCGTCAATCACCACCTCTTGGAGTTTACTCAAACTCATGTCCATTGAATTGGTGATGCCCTCCAACCGTCTCATCCTCTGTCGTCCCCTTCTCCTCCCACTTTTCATCTTTCCCAGCATCAGGGTCTTTTCAAATAAGTCAGTTCTTCCTATCAGGTGGCCAAAGTATTAGAGTTTCAGCTTCAACATCAGTATTTCCAATGAATATTCAGGACTGATTTCCTTTAGGATGGACTGGTTGGATCTCCTTGCTGATTGGATCTCCTTAAGCTATGATGCTGCTCCATAAACTCACGATTTCTTCATTTGAAGAAATGTGTTCTCTCCTCCACTCCACACTAACAGGTAAGCCCTGAAGTTCCTGGAGGGCTATTCTATTCTCTTACCATAGTGCTGCTGCTGCTGCTAAGTCGCTTCAGTCGTGTCCAACTCTGTGTGACCCCATAAGCAGCAGCCCACCAGGCTCCCCCATCCCTGGGATTCTCCAGGCAAGAGTGCTGAAGTGGGGTGCCATTGCCTTCTCCAGTGCATGAAAGTGAAAAGTGAAAGTGAAGTTGCTCAGTCATGTCAGACTCTGCGAACCCATGGACTGCAGCCTACCAGGCTCCTCCATCCATGGGATTTTTCCAGGCAAGAGTACTGGAGTGGGGTGCCATTGCCTTCTCTGTACCATAGTGTTAATCCCACATAAATCAGAACTGGTAGGTGTGATGTCAGGATTTAACTCAGAGTCACAGGAAGTCTCCCCAGGGGGGCTACAACTAACAAGTCAGATGGGCAAGAACTGATGTTGAATAGTTAAAAGCTATTACAGTTAAGTATAGAATGATTATTTTAGTTTGCCCAGCACCATTAGGGTAAATATTTCAAGTCAGAGATCTTTTTCCAACTTTCAGTGGTCTCTCTTTATCTTTTTCTTTCAAAGCTCCAGGGAAGGGAGTCCATTTATGTACTCAATGCAAGGAGGAAAGATCTAGGGTCTTCTGCTATTTTTTAAGTTTTTTCAGATCTCCAAGGAAGTATGGCTGCTCTGAGATATCTCTAAATGTTTAGAGGTTTGGCTTGACCCATTCAGTTCAATTCAGTTAAGTTGCACAATCTTGTCTGACTTTTTGCGACCCCATGAATCACAGCACGCCAGGCCTCCCTGTCCATCACCAACTCCCAGAGTTCACTCAAACTTATGTCCATCGAGTCGGTGATGCCATCCAGGCATCTCATTTTCTGTCGTCCCCTTCTCCTTCTGCCTCCAATCCTTCCCAGCATCAGAGTCTTTTCCAATGAGTCAGCTCTTCACATCAGATGGCCAAAGTATTGGAGTTTCAGCTTTAGCATCAGTCCTTCCAATGAACACCCAGGACTGATGTCCTTTAGGATGAACTGGTTGGATATCCTTGCAATCCAAGGGACTCTCAAGAGTATTCTCCAACATCACAGTTCAAAAGCATCAATTCTTTGGCGCTCAGGTTTCTTCACATTCCAACTCTCACATCCATACATGACCACTGGAAAAACCATAGCCTTGACCCATTAGGTTATTGCAAAAGTAACTGCAATTTTTGCATTGTTGAAATTTGCCATTTGGTATTGGGATACATTCTATTAATAAATAAATGTGGTCATGTTGTACATCACTTTAATTTGCATTTCTCGCTTTATTTTTTTTCCAGTGACTTACTACTTGCTGTTTATTTTATATTCATTTTGGACTAGGGAAATGATGTTAGGCAAAAAAGAAAATTCGAGCAATTTTCTTACCTGAGTTCAAAATGGGTCATAAAGCAGCAGAGACAATTCACAACATCAGCAACACATTTGGCCCAGGAAATGCTAACAAACGTACTACAGTGCAGTAGTGGCTCAAGAAGTTTCGCAAAAGGAGACAAGAGCCTTGAAGATAAGGAGTGTAGTGGCTAACTATTGAAAGTTCATGACTACAATTGAGAGTATCATTGAAGCTGATCCTCTTACATCTATATAAGAAGTTACCCAAGAATTCAACATCAACCATTTCGCCTTACAAATGGATTCATTGGTCATGCTTGGACTTGCTGTTTGACCAATGAATCCATATTAAACAAACAGAAAATGAGCTACTATTACTAAAGAAGTCATTAATTAGAATGTTTGTATGTTTAACTTCACCTTTCTAGAGATGTCGGTCCTCCCAGGTAAAGAACAGACAAATGAAGTGAGAAGAACTGAAGAATTTACAGAGTCCAAAAACCACACATTTTGACAACTGTGTTTTTCTGTAGAGAATAGACTGGATAAAGCAAAAAGAGAGATGAATTCTGACCCTACAACAACACTATATCATTTGATGGTTATGGCTCTAAAAAGCACATGTCCTCAATGGCTTTCCAACACATCCCCTTCTGTCCCTGAACTTTCTCACCCCAGCCCAAACCACAACCACCTTCTTTCCTTCCTTCAACACAGGAGTGATTGAATCGTGTTTTATGTCAACAAATGGATACAACTAATGAGGAAACTGAATGTGAGAGTTGGACTATAAAGAAAGCTGAGCACCGAAGAATTGATGCTTTTGAACTGTGGTGTTGGAGAAGATTCTTGAGAGTCCCTTGGACTGCAAGGAGATCCAACCAATCCATCCTAAAGGAAATTAGTCCTGAATATTCATTGGAAGGACTGATGTTGAAGCTGAAACTCAAATACTTTAGAACCCTGATGCGAAGAGCTGACTCATTTGAAAAGACCCTGATGCTGGGAAGGATTGAAAGTGGGAGGAGAAGGGGACATCAGAGGATGAGATGGTTGGAAGGCATCACCAACTCAATGGACATGAATTTGAGTAAACTCCAGGAGTTGGTGATGGACAGGGAGGCTTGAAGTGTTGCAGTCCATAGGATTGCAAAGAGTCAGACATGACTGAGTGACTGAACTGAACTGAATTGAATGAGGAAATTGAATTATGGGCAAATCTTTTTTTTTTCCTTTTTATTGAAGTATACTAGATTTACCTAGTGTATTAGTTTTTAGTGAACAGCAAAGCAATTTAGTTATATGTATATATGTAAAAGTATATTTTTAAAATTTCTTTTTCATTACAAGAATAATTATTATTAAATTCAAGATTATTAAATAGCAATTTTGTTATTACAAGGTATTGAACATAATTCCATGTGCTATGCAGTAGGTCCTTGTTGTTTATCTATTATATATATATAGTAGTGTGCATCTGCTAATCCCATATTCCTAATTTACCAGCCCTTTCCTCTTTGGTAACCCTAAATTTGTTTTCTGTGTCTGTGAGCCTTTTACTATTTTGTAAATAAGTTCATTTGTACTAGTGTTTAGATTCCACTTATAAGTGATATCAAATAATATATATCTTTTTCTGAATTCCTTCCACTTTCTATGATAATCTCTAGGTCCATCATGTTGTGATGTGTCCATGTGTCTACATGGATTGTGAATCAATCTTGAAGAGGTTTCAGGACACAGGACCCAGAGCACAGGTGGTGGGCTGAGGTCTAGTGAGGACAATTGTCAAATACACAAGGAGGAGGCAGAGGATGCCAGAAGTAGGTGCAGGAGGCTGGTGGCTTCTATCCGTGCTATGAGATGGTAGGATTTCTTAAATTATCTAATCCATACAAAGCTGTCATTGCCTTCAGAATTGCTTCTGTAGTTTTTCAAGCTCTGCTACGGTAAAGAAGAATATTGGAAAGGGATGGAGAAAAAATAGAGGGGAATGTAGACAGAGCTACTGGTTCTGTCCAGAAATTGGACCATGGAATTTCAATTGTTAAAATAAAAGTTATATGACCTCCTTCTCTCCTTATCATTCAGCTCTTCTATCTATCACTCTTCTACACACTGCTTATCATTTCACAAGGTGCCTATCCTGCCTAGGTAGCATATAAATATTTTAAATCCAGTAAAGAAGAAAAAGTGCTCCCTTGCAATGAATGTAAAATACTTGAGACTAACCTAGGATAAGAAAAGATGTTCTCTTAATGTCACTGTGGGCAAGTTTGGTTTTCCTTTGTCTCTTCTTACAGATATGTGAAGCCTTGGGGTAATGCCCAACAGCCTGCTTGGTGTTCATTTACATGTCAGTTTTCTCTCAGATCCACTTTGCTGGCTTCTATAGGAATATTAATAATACTCCAGTCCACATTCATCCAACATGAAACAGAACACACATACCTTAATCTACTGGCTACTCTGCTTTTCTCACCTTAAATAATCCATGAGGGATGCTAATTATAACAGCCTGGGATTACTGGACGCTGTGACTTTTCTGCTGTCTGTAGAGGGCTAAAGGGAAGAAATCTCTGAAAGGGACATTGAAGAAGCATCCATGTAGAGAGAAGGCTCTTTTATAGCAGCTCACAGTGGATGTCCTGCCTACTATAAAGAAGTCAAGGACATTAGTGAAGTTTGCAAAAAAACTTAATGTCACATTGTTTAAAACCATTGGCTTGACTTCTGTCAACAGAGTCTCCACAAAGGATATTTCTTAGTTCAAGCTTAGAATCATGATTCCTTTAGAGTTCTTGAGATTTGAATCACTTAGTATCCGGGGGGAAAAAAAAAAAAAACTTTCCTCAAATTATAATATAGTTGTAAACATCTGTTTTGTTTGGTGGCTTTTCCTTTCTTCCGTAAAAACTGAAGAAAGCATTCTTTAGATCCCAGGAGTAACTGCCCTTTTAGAGAAAGAAACATGGAAAATTTAACACTTTGTGGATTAAGGTTGGAAACTGTAAAATAGTTTTAAAAATAGACAGAGCTCATTTTTTTCCCTCTGAGAAACACCTACATGTCAACAGAATTCTTCATTCAGCTTTTGTGTGGTAGCTGAAGTTCTGAGCTACACCCATTCATAAATACCTAAAATAGTTTTAATTAAATTCCAAAGATCATTACCAATTGCTGAAAGAATGACAACTCTAATTCCTACACAGACATATCATCCCATTTATTGTAGAAATTTATTCAACAAATATTTACTTGGCACCAACAGAGATACTTCCCAGATAGCACTAGTGATAAAGAACTAGACTGCCAGTGCAGGAGGGGTAAGAGTTTCTGGTTCGATCCCTGGATCGGGAAGATCCCCTGGAGAAGGAAATGCCAGTCCACTCCAGTATTCATGCCTGAAGAATCCCATGGACAGATGAGCTTGGTGGGCTACAGTATTCCATGCGGTTGCAAAGAGTCCAACACAACTGAAGTGACTTAGCACGCATACAGAGATGGCATACATACATATGTGGTTATGTCTGTATGTGCTCAGTTGCTCAGTCTTATCTGACTCTTNGAAAGTGAAGTTTCTCAGTCATGTCAGACTCTGTGAACCCATGGACTGCAGCCTACCAGGCTCCTCCATCCATGGGATTTTCCAGGCAAGAGTACTGGAGTGGGGTGCCATTGCCTTCTCTGTACCATAGGGTTAATCCCACATAAATCAGAACTGGTAGGTGTGATGTCAGGATTTAACTCAGAGTCACAGGAAGTCTCCCCAGGGGGGCTGCAACTAACAAGTCAGATGGACAAGAACTGATGTTGAATAGTTAAAAGCTATTACACTTAAGTATAGAATGATTATTTTAGTTTGCCCAGCACCATTAGGGTAAGTATTTCAAGTCAGAGATCTTTTTCCAACTTTCAGTGGTCTCTCTTTATCTTTTTCTTTCAAAGCTCCAGGGAAGGGAGTCCACTTATGTACTCTTAATGCAAGGAGGAAAGATCTAGGGTCTTCTGCTATTTTTTAAGTTTTTTCAGATCTCCAAAGAAGTATGGCTGCTCTGAGCTATCTCTAAATGTTTAGAGGTTTGACTTGACCCATTCAGTTCAGTTCAGTTAAGTTGCACAATCTTGTCCTACTTTTTGCGACCCCATGAATCACAGCACGCCAGGCCTCCTTGTCCATGACCAACTCCCAAAGTTCACTCAAACTTATGTCCATCGAGTCGGCGATGCCATCCAGCCATCTCATTTTCTGTCGTCCCCTTCTCCTCCTGCCCCCAATCCTTCCCAGCATCAGAGTCTTTTCCAGTGAGTCAGCTCTTCACATCAGATGGCCAAAGTATTGGAGTTTCAGCTTTAGCATCAGTCCTTCCAATGAACACCCAGGACTGATCTCCTTTAGGATGAACTGGTTGGATATCCTTGCAATGCAAGGGACTCTCAAGAGTCTTCTCCAACACCACAGTTCAAAAGCATCATTTCTTTGGCACTCAGGTTTCTTCACAGTCCAACTCTCACATCCATACATGACCACTGGAAAAACCATAGCCTTGACCCATTAGGTTATTGCAAAAGTAACTGCAATTTTTGCATTGTTGAAATTTGCCAATTGGTATTGGGATACATTCTATTAATAAATAAATGTGGTCATGTTGTACATCACTTTAATGTGCATTTCTCACTTTATTTTTTTTCCAGTGACTTACTACTTGCTGTTTATTTTATATTCATTTTGGACTAGGGAAATGATGTTAGGCAAAAAAGAAAATTCGAGCAATTTTCTTACCTGAGTTCAAAATGGGTCATAAAGCAGCAGAGACAATTCACAACATCAGCAACACATTTGGCCCAGGAAATGCGAACAAACGTACTACAGTGCAGTAGTGGCTCAAGAAGTTTCGCAAAAGGAGACAAGAGCCTTGAAGATAAGGAGTGTAGTGGCCAGCTATTGAAAGTTGATGACTACAATTGAGAGTATCATTGAAGCTGATCCTCTTACATCTATATAAGAAGTTACCCAAGAACTCAACATCAACCATTTAGCCTTACAAATGGGTTCATTGGTCATGCTTGGACTTGCTGTTTGACCAATGAATCCATATTAAACAAACAGAAAATGAGCTACTATTACTAAAGAAGTCATTAATTAGAATGTTTGTGTGTTTAACTTCACCTTTCTAGAGATGTCGGTCCTCCCAGGTAAAGAACAGACAAATGAAGTGAGAAGAACTGAAGAATTTACAGAGTCCAAAAACCACACATTTTGACAACTGTGTTTTTCTGTAGAGAATAGACTGGATAAAGCAAAAAGGGAGATGAATTCTGACCCTACAACAACACTATATATTTGGTGGTTATGACTCTAAAAAGCACATGTCCTCAATGGCTTTCCAACACATCCCCTTCTGTCCCTGAACTTTCTTACCCCAGCCCAAACCACAACCACCTTCTTTGATTCCTTCAACACAGGAGTGATTGAATTGTGTTTTATGTCAACAAATGGATACAACTAATGAGGAAATTGGATGTGAGAGTTAGACTATAAAGAAAGCTGAGCACCGAAGAATTGATGCTTTTGAACTGTGGTGTTGGAGAAGATTCTTGAGAGTCCCTTGGACTGCAAGGAGATCCAACCAATCCATCCTAAAGGAAATTAGTCCTGAATATTCATTGGAAGGACTGATGTTGAAGCTGAAACTCAAATACTTTGGAACCCTGATGCGAAGAGCTGACTCATTTGAAAAGACCCTGATGCTGGGAAGGATTGAAAGTGGGAGGAGAAGGGGACATCAGAGGATGAGATGGTTGGAAGGCATCACCAACTCAATGGACATGAATTTGAGTAAACTCTGGGAGTTGGTGATGGACAGGGAGGCTTGAAGTGTTGCAGTCTATAGGATTGCAAAGAGTCAGACATGACTGAGTGACTGAACTGAACTGAATTGAATGAGGAAATTGAATTATGGGCAAATCTTTTTTTTTTTTCTTTTTATTGAAGTATACTAGATTTACCTAGTGTATTAGTTTTTAGTGTACAGCAAAGCGATTTAGTTATATGTATATATGTAAAAATATATTTTTAAAATTTCTTTTTCATTACAAGAATAATTATTATTAATTTAATTCAAGATTATTAAATAGCAATTTTGTTATTACAAGGTATTGAACATAATTCCATGTGCTATGCAGTAGGTCCATGTTGTTTATCTATTATATATATATAGTAGTGTGCATCTGTTAATCCCATATTCCTAATTTATCAGCCCTTTCCTCTTTGGTAACCCTAAATTTGTTTTCTGTGTCTGTGAGCCTTTTACTATTTTGTAAATAAGTTCATTTGTACTAGTGTTTAGATTCCACTTATAAGTGATATCAAATAATATATATCTTTTTCTGAATTCCTTCCACTTTCTATGATAATCTCTAGGTCCATCATGTTGTGATGTGTCCATGTGTCTACATGGATTGTGAATCAATCTTGAAGAGGTTTCAGGACACAGGACCCAGAGCACAGGTGGTGGGCTGAGGTCTAGTGAGGACAATTGTCAAATACACAAGGAGGAGGCAGAGGATGCCAGAAGTAGGTGCAGGAGGCTGGTGGCTTCTATCCGTGCTATGAGATGGTAGGATTTCTTAAATTATCTAATCCATACAAAAGCTGTCATTGCCTTCAGAATTGCTTCTGTAGTTTTTCAAGCTCTGCTACGGTAAAGAAGAATATTGGAAAGGGATGGAGAAAAAATAGAGGGGAATGTAGACAGAGCTACTGGTTCTGTCCAGAAATTGGACCATGGAATTTCAATTGTTAAAATAAAAGTTATATGACCTCCTTCTCTCCTTATCATTCAGCTCTTCTATCTATCACTCTTCTACACACTGCTTATCATTTCACAAGGTGCCTATCCTGCCTAGGTAGCATATAAATATTTTAAATCCAGTAAAGAAGAAAAAGTGCTCCCTTGCAATGAATGTAAAATACTTGAGACTAACCTAGGATAAGAAAAGATGTTCTCTTAATGTCACTGTGGGCAAGTTTGGTTTTCCTTTGTCTCTTCTTACAGATATGTGAAGCCTTGGGGTAATGCCCAACAGCCTGCTTGGTGTTCATTTACATGTCAGTTTTCTTTCAGATCCACTTTGCTGGCTTCTATAGGAATATTAATAATACTCCAGTCCACATTCATCCAACATGAAACAGAACACACATACCTTAATCTACTGGCTACTCTGCTTTTCTCACCTTAAATAATCCATGAGGGATGCTAATTATAACAGCCTGGGATTACTGGACGCTGTGACTTTTCTGCTGTCTGTAGAGGGCTAAAGGGAAGAAATCTCTGAAAGGGACATTGAAGAAGCATCCATGTAGAGAGAAGGCTCTTTTATAGCAGCTCACAGTGGATGTCCTGCCTACTATAAAGAAGTCAAGGACATTAGTGAAGTTTGCAAAAAACCTTAATGTCACATTGTTTAAAACCATTGGCTTGACTTCTGTCAACAGAGTCTCCACAAAGGATATTTCTTAGGTCAAGCTTAGAATCATNGTAAAGAAGTCAAGGACATTAGTGAAGTTTGCAAAAAAACTTAATGTCACATTGTTTAAAACCATTGGCTTGACTTCTGTCAACAGAGTCTCCACAAAGGATATTTCTTAGTTCAAGCTTAGAATCATGATTCCTTTAGAGTTCTTGAGATTTGAATCACTTAGTATCCGGGGGGAAAAAAAAAAAAAACTTTCCTCAAATTATAATATAGTTGTAAACATCTGTTTTGTTTGGTGGCTTTTCCTTTCTTCCGTAAAAACTGAAGAAAGCATTCTTTAGATCCCAGGAGTAACTGCCCTTTTAGAGAAAGAAACATGGAAAATTTAACACTTTGTGGATTAAGGTTGGAAACTGTAAAATAGTTTTAAAAATAGACAGAGCTCATTTTTTTCCCTCTGNTAAAAACTGAAGAAAGCATTCTTTAGATCCCAGGAGTAACTGCCCTTTTAGAGAAAGAAACATGGAAAATTTAACACTTTGTGGATTAAGGTTGGAAACTGTAAAATAGTTTTAAAAATAGACAGAGCTCATTTTTTTCCCTCTGAGAAACACCTACATGTCAACAGAATTCTTCATTCAGCTTTTGTGTGGTAGCTGAAGTTCTGAGCTACACCCATTCATAAATACCTAAAATAGTTTTAATTAAATTCCAAAGATCATTACCAATTGCTGAAAGAATGACAACTCTAATTCCTACACAGACATATCATCCCATTTATTGTAGAAATTTATTCAACAAATATTTACTTGGCACCAACAGAGATACTTCCCAGATAGCACTAGTGATAAAGAACTAGACTGCCAGTGCAGGAGGGGTAAGAGTTTCTGGTTCGATCCCTGGATCGGGAAGATCCCCTGGAGAAGGAAATGCCAATCCACTCCAGTATTCATGCCTGAAGAATCCCATGGACAGATGAGCTTGGTGGGCTACAGTATTCCATGCGGTTGCAAAGAGTCCAACACAACTGAAGTGACTTAGCACGCATACAGAGATGGCATACATACATATGTGGTTATGTCTGTATGTGCTCAGTTGCTCAGTCTTATCTGACTCTTTGCAACCCCCAGGACTGTAGCCCAGCAGGCTTCTCTGTCCAGGGAATTTTCCAGGAAAGAATACTGGAGTGGACCACCATTTCCTTCTCCAGGGAATTTTCTGGAACTAGGGATTGAATCCCCACCTCTGCATGTCCTGTATTGGCAGACAGATTCTTTACCACTGTACCACCTATGTACATAGATGTGAAAGAGAATAAATCCTACCCCAATGTATAGGATATCACATCTAGTGGAAGAGATCACCAAATAACAGGGCAATCTCAGGCTGCCTGAGGCACAAAGGATCGACACCTCTCCAGTGAAGAATGTCAGGGTGCTGAGGCTAAGAGAGGGATTGAGGACAACTTTGCTAAGCAGATGAGGTTAAAGCTAAGTTTTAAATGCTAAAGGAATTAGCCAGGCATTAAAGGTTGAAAGGACCTTCCAAATAAAGATAACATCAAATTTAAAGGCATAACTTAAGGTTAAAAGGATGGACTCTGGACCTCTATTGCTTCTATTTGAATTTTGGCCTATTACTTACCAGCTGTGTGATTTTGTCCAAGTTACATACCGTTCTGTGCCCCCAATTTTTCTCATCCATAAAAGAAGGGTAATAACAATACCTAGTACAAAGGATCATTGTGAGCATAAAACACTTTGTACCAGTCACATTGGGCAATGCCAGAAAGTCTGAAGTACCGTATAAAAATCTGCTTGTTTTACATTGATGTATATAATCAGTTTGGTGCGTTCAGGTTACTGCAAAAAGCTGCATATGGTTGAAGTGAGTACTACAAGGATGAAAATGGAAGAAAGGAATCAATGGAATCTAGAAAGATAAATGGAAAAAAACAGAGGTTTGCAACTGTTTATTCATTTAGTATTATCTTTTTAAAAAATAAGTCTATAAAATTGATCATATGAAAAAATATGCAGCTAGAATATGCAGTTATCCTCTTCCTCCCCACAGCATGCTCCGTGATTTTATTTCCTAGAAAAACACCATTATTTAGAGCAATCTGTTCAAGGACACCTCTGTTATGCTATGTTTCTAGGGCTACACATATCATTTAGGATGCAAAGCAATGCTTTTCTAGTTAAAAATGGTTCCTACCCATGAATGTAGAGTCTAGGTCATGCTTTTGCTGTTTCCATAGTGGTGGCTGGAAATCCAGAAATAAATGGAGCAGGAAAAAAAGTAGGAAGTCAAGAAATACCTGGAGTAACAGGCAAATTTGGCCTTGGAGTATAGAATGGAGCAGGGCAAGGCTAATAGAGTTTTGCTGAGAGAACGCACTAGTCATAGCAAACACTATCTTTCAACAACACAAAAGAAGACTGTAGACATGGACCTCACCAAATGGTCGATACTGAAATCAGATTGATTATATTCTTTGCAGCCNTGATGAGAATGAAATACATAAATATAGCCTTTTTTGGTTCCATCTTTCTCTCACATAGGAATATCTCACTCTAATAAGTAGATGACAATAAGTATCCTCAAGAGTTAATTCAGTATTCTACTACTACTACCACAATAAAATAATGATAGTATTAATATTATTCCCCAGTTAAGATTTTTCTCCTTTTTGGCACATAAAATGCTATCATTTCCTACTACCTTTGTTTCTCAGTGGGACCAAGTGTCTTGTTTTTTGGACAACGAGTTGTGAGAAAGGTGATGTGTGTTTCTCCTGAACTGGGATATTTGAACGTTGACTCAAGATGCTTCAAAGTTCTCTTCCCTGTGGTACATCAACCATCAATATCCAAGACGGTAGCTGTTCCATCAGTTAGGGTCCATGAATAACTGATGAATAAAGCTTCTCTGCCAATGGAAGTATAGTTTGAGTGAAAAATAAAATTTCCCTGCTCTAATGCTTAAGATATCAGTTTATAGATTAATAGAGACAATCCCAGCAATAAGACTAAAATAATAACAACAACACAACACTAATAATATTTATATATGTTCCTTATATGTCAGACATTTTGTATTGATGCTTCTAATCCCCTCTATATTATCATGATGTCCATAGATTATTACTATTATTCCATTTTTACAGATGAGGCAATACATATAGAGAGAAGCTAAGTAACTTGTCCAGGGTAAAGAAAGCTTATGAGTGACAGAGGCAAGATTTGAACTCAGACACTTTAGGTTTGAAACATGTGCTCTTAACCACTGAGCTTTACTTTCTCTTGTGCAATTTCTAAAGATGATTTTCTTAGCATTATGGGCTGATTTGGCAAAGAGCTTGATTTATGTATTCCATCTCTGGTTAAGATCTGACTGTATGGCCAATGCACTTTGCATTTCATTAAGAGAAAAAAGGTCAAGAGCTTCCAAGGAACTGAGTTATTTTTTTTTTTCAGAGACAAGAA
>SJYW01039106.1:297630-340232 GCA_006410735.1 Raphicerus campestris
AAAAAGGCATGTTCTGCTTGGAGATTTTATTGGCTTGGTTACATATATGACCCTTTCTGAAAGATTGTAGTTACCCCATTTGACACTATCTGCATCACTAACTGTCATTTCTGAGTTTCATTATTTTCTCTGAAGAATCAGTTTAGACTGATGTTCAGCTGTTCTATTTTTACCTGGTATCTGCTTTTTCCTATTGGTGGTTAGTTCCTCTTTGTTTGTTGTTGAGAGAGGGGAGGGGGACTCCTCTCACCTGAGCCATGTCCTTAGGAGGCCACTCCAAGCGTCCTTCTTCCCCACAGCCTCTGGCTGGCACTCACATAATAACAGACAGTGCTGATAGCCGCCACGAGACAGGGGAAAGCATTCCAGTTCTCTTGTCAACTGTGTCTGGATTTCTTTTTTAAAACAAATCTCTGACAGATCTCACCATGGACCTCTGATTAGCCAGATGACATGTAGATAAGATTTCGGGACCTACAACCGGGAATGAAATGGCGGGGTCTGTCAGCAGTCTTCTTTTCGTGCTGCAACTTCTTCATTTGGATGTGTCAGGAGGGCAAATTGCTAACAAAGAAACCACAGTGAGAGCAGTTGCAGAGCCCACCACCAGGCAGAAGAGACAGAATCAGAAATAGATGTGATAATGCCAACAGTAGAAGTGAAGCTGCAGCCTGAAAGCCTGCCACGACCCACCAAGACATCACAGAGTCAAAGCTCCCCATGGCAGGAGCCCCCTTCACCCCTAGACCCCCGGTGGCTCCCAGGTCCAGATCCTTATTGCCAAGCTGGCAGAAACATTTCCTGATTTTACATAGACAGCAAGGGAAGGAAATCCACAGTCTGTTTTCACATGCCTTTTAAAAGTACTCATCAGTAAGTTTATTACTTGTATATTACTTAAGTCTCTCTAGATGACACTTAGATATCCACAGTTCTTATTATACCTGAGAAATGAGAAAAGTAAAACATTAAGTTTTTTTCTTCTATTACTTGCCAAGGTTGAGACTCACGTTTAAATATTTCAGAGGAGATGAAGCCTCAGCATGTCCAAATTTCTTACTAGACACTGCCATCAAGAGCTTCTCTCATTCTTCCCTACCTGCTTTTGCTTCTGTCATCCTAACATAAAATTATTGTGCAAGATTGTGACAAACTAGCTGTTTTACACCTCTGCCAAGGACAGATAGTGAGGAGATGGATTTTAATTATTACTAAATTTAGATGAGGCACAAGGAAATCAAGATGGATTTCCTAACTTATATGACATAGGAATGAGCTAATGAGGGAGATTATAATGTTTGCTTGACTTGGTTTCATAGAATTAAAGACTTTGGGGGTTGCAAGATCATCTGGTCAAATGTATTTGTCCATATAAGGAAACTAGGGCTAGAGAGTTTAAATGGCTGGCTAGCTATTTTTAGACGCATGGAGTAATATGTGAACTTTGGAGTCCAGATGGCCTGGGTTCAAATATGTACTTTGCTACTAATTTATAGCAGGAGCATAATATCCTTGAGCTTGTTTTCTCATCTAAGAAATTGTGCATGAAAGTACTTCTCTCCCAGGGCTTTTGTGAAGATTGAATACCACTAGATGTGAAAAAGCCTCTAAAAATAGTGACTTCACTAGATATATATTAAATAGAGTCCCTCTATCAAAGTCTGACATGTTTATATAATAAAATTTGCCTCTTTTTCTTGTAGAGCAGAAATGCTTGACTTTGGGCAATGGCCTCTTTCACCTCAAAGATGGCACTGTTTCATCAATCAAAGAATCGATTTTTCATTGCAAAAAGTAACCCAGCATTGGCATGCCTGCTAAGTTGCTTCAGTCATGTCTGACTCTTGGCAACCATATGGACTGTAGCCCATCAGACTCCTTTGTCCATGGGCATTCTCCAGTCAAGAATACTGGAGTGGGTTGCCATGCCCTCCTCCAGAGTATCTTCCTGATCCAGAGATCAAAGTCACATCTCTTATATCTCCTGCAACGGTAAACAGGTTCTTTCCCACTAGCACCACCTGGGAAGCCCTAGTACTGGCATGGGCCTAAACATACTCTGCCTGTACAGTGTTGGTAAGAGAAAAGAAATCCATTAACATAGTTCATTGCAACCAAAATCAAGGCTCTTATTCATCCTTTTAACCTCCATCTATTAACAATGGAGTATGACAGAAGAAAAAAATGTAATATGCCTTCCATTAACCCACTACTCTCCACTGAGAGGCAGATGAAGGCTTTGTAGAACCTGAATCTTTAACAATTTGGGAGTCTATTTTAAAGGAAAGAATATAAAACTAGGAATAAAATTTATGAATAAAAACATTTAGTACAAGATAAAGAAATTGAAACAATTCATATATAGTATATATATATATTAAAGTAATTAGCCTCCAATTGAAATAAATAAATTTAAATTTTAAAGAAAGCTTAATAATATCACAAACATAAATACAGGGATTTTGACAAATTCAGTCTGTGTCATTCTCATCAAAAAAGGAAAAGTGTGCATGCTTTTCATTGCTGAGAATATTCTGGTTGTTTTGACTAGGTACCACAGGAAACCAGTCCCTACCGAGAGTGTGTACCTTCTTCAGAACCTGTACATATTGATTACTTCCAGTACCTGTTGCTGTCAGACATCTTACATAGTGATCTGACCTTGGATCTTGCTCCTTCATATTACTGTGAAAAGTCAGCACAATGGAGTATTCTCAGATCTATCCCTCCACTTGGACAGGGAGCAAAAAACTTATATAGAAATTGAAGTGAGTACAAATCGGTAAATATCCCCCCAAACCAACTGGTCATATCATCAATTTAGTTTCATTGTGGCTGAATCCCAGAAATGACTGCAGTCACACAGTGACACCAGATGTATAGGAGATATTTGGCCCATGGGAAAGAGACAAATCTGACTACTTGTGGTCAAAATCTCTTACTTTTCAAACTTTACAAAAACACGTTTTTGTAGACACATATCTAGGGATCCTACTAGAGCCTTGGAAACAGCTGTGCAAGGGAATCCTTTAAGATTTAAATTTCATTAGCTTCTTGGTACTTTCCTGAACCATTTAAAATCTTGAAAGATTATGCTGATAAAGTGCTGCACTCAATATGTCAGCAAATTTGGAAAACTCAGCAAGGGCCACAGGAGTGGAAAGGGTCAGTTTTCATTTGATCCCAAAGAAAGGAAATGCCAAAAAATGTTCAAACTTCTGTACAGTTGTGCTCATTTCACATGCTAGCAAGGATATGCTCAAAACCCTTCAAGCTAGGTTTAGCAGTATGTGAACTGAGAACTTATCTAGATATACAAACTGGGATTACAAATGGAAGAGGAAGCAGAGATCAATTTGCCAACACTCGTTGGATCATGGAGAAAGCAAGGGAATTCCAGAAAAAAACATCTACTTTCTGCTTCATTGACTACACCAAAGCTTTTTGACTGTGTGGATCACAACAAACTGTGGAAAATTCTTAAAGAGATAAGAGTACTAGAACACCTTACCTGTCTCCTGAGAAACCTGTACACAGATCAAGAAACAATAGTTAGAACCAGTTTTTGGAACAACTGACTGGTTCAAGATTGGGAAAGGAGTACAGCTAGGCTGTATATTATCAGCCTGCTTATTTAACTTATATGTAGTGTACATCATGCGAAATGTCTGGCTGGATGAATGACAAGCTGAAATCAAGATTGCTGGGAGAAATATTAATATCAACAACCTCAGATATGCAGATGATACCACTCTAATGGCAGAAAGTGAAGAGGAACTAAAGAAGCTCTTGGTGAGGGTGGAAGAGGAGAATGAAAAAGCTGGCCTATGAGCTCAACATTTAAAAACTAAGATCATGGTTTTCAGTCCCGTAACTTCCTGGCACATAGAAGGGGGAAAGTGTAAGCAGTGACAGATTTTATTTTCTTGGGCTCCAAAATCACTGAGGATGGTGACTGCAGCCATGAAATTAAAAGACACTTGCTTCTTAGAAGGAAAACTATGCAAACCTAGACAGTGTAGTAAAAAGCAGAGACATTATTTTGCCAACAAAGATCCATAAGTCCAAGCTATGGTTTTCCCAGTAGTCATGTACAGATGTGAGAGTTCTACCACAAAGAAGGCTGAGCTTTCTAATTGTGGTATTAGAGAAGACTCTTGAGAGTCCCATGGACTGCCAGGAGACCAAACCAGTCAATCATAAAGGAAATCAACCTTGAATATTTATTGGAAGGACTGATGTTGAAGCTGAAGCTCCAATACTTTGGCCGCCTGATGCAAAGAGCAGATTCACTGGAAAAGACCCTGATGCTGAGAAAGACTGAGGGCAAGAGGAGAAGGGGACAACAGATGATGAGGTGGTTTGATGGCATCACTGACTCAATATACTTGAGTTTGAGCACACTCTGGGTACATAGTGAAGGACAGGGAGCCTGGCGCGCTGCCATTCATGGGGTCAGAAATAGGACACAACTTAGTGACTGAGCCGCAACTCTGATGTTTTGTCCTTCTATGTATGTAATTATGAGCATATATTTCTTATGTACTCTTCTTATTTATAGAAATGCTATCCTGCTCTTTATTAGTACTTTTGCTATCTGGAGTAGGAAATGGCAACCCATTCCAGTATACTTGCCTGAGAAATAGCATGGACAGGGGGCCTGAGGGGCTACAGTCCATGAGTCTGCGAAAGAGTCAGACACAACTGAGCAACTAAACACCACCACAACTTCTTGAAACAACTAAGAGATTTCATTTCAATACTTTTTGTTCCTTACTTTCTTTTTAATTAGAAGATGGGCTTCAGGAAAGCTTTTCTAGCCTCACAGAGCTCTTGTTTCTGTTGATACAATGCTTAAAAACATGGCTACTTTTTTTTTTTTTTGAGATGTCCTGGCTCTATTTCTGTCCCATACTCTTATCTGGACCTCCTCATTTCTTAATCTTTATTACTGGAATCTGTTTTGATGGCACTCAGGAGTTCCTCTTCCACACGGGGGAATCTTGTTCTGGACGACTTTGTTTCTATAGCTCACAAGAGCCCCTCTGCTCTGGCCACTTTCAGACCTTCTTACTCCAGGCTCCCTCTTTCACCACTTTTGGAGAAGGAAAACCTTGTCCAGATTCACACACTATTCTTACAATGGCTCACCATACTCTCCTGAAAATACATGTTGTCTCTTTTGATATTCCCTTTGCTTACCATCATTGTCAGATACCTATTTCTTCCCTTTGCTTCTTCCAGCACAGATGATGATATCATGCATGTCATGTGGCTGTTGGGAGTTCCTCTCTATGTCCTTGAATCTGGGGCTTCCTGAAGATACTTCATTATTTTTGTTTTGTTGTAAAAGTTCTCATGTTTTTTATTTTGTTACTTAGTTTGTCTTTTTTGATGTGGTCATCTGTTAAGTTAAAAAATTTACATCCCTGCTACCTTTTTCTAGAATCTACGATACTTAAAATTGTATTTTAAATTACTTTTGTTTGTTATGAAATTTAAAATGTCCTCTTTGGAAAGTATTGGCAATTTGGGGATATGTAAAAGTAGCTAGCAATTGTAATTTGTCTAAATAAGACCTTTGAAGGAGACAAACATCATATGAATCTCCAAATTCTGGTAGATTTAATTTTTACAAACAAGGAAACACTTTATTTTTCATAGTCCTGTATTCAGGCCAACTTGGTTATAATTATGAGTACATATGAGAAAATCCCAGAATGAACTATTATGCATATTGTGGTCTCTGTGAATGGAACCTTGAAAGACAATTCAAGGAACTGTAACTTTTACNAAGGAAACACTTTATTTTTCATAGTCCTGTATTCAGGCCAACTTGGTTATAATTATGAGTACATATGAGAAAATCCCAGAATGAACTATTATGCATATGGTGGTCTCTGTGAATGGAACCTTGAAAGACAATTCAAGGAACTGTAACTTTTACATAGATTATGATATGTATGTTTTCGTTGTTCTTCTAAATACATCACCTTTGCTTAAATAAGGAAGGAACAATAAAAAGACTATATATTTTTTAAACAGATGGTTTCCAAATATTCTGTTCACATGATCAAACCTAGTTCCCAGGAATTCTGTTAATATATATATATATATATATGGATGTTAAGATATATGTGTGTGTGTGTNTATAAGGGTAAATACATCTCTAAAGTTTGATAGATGTGTCTTGATAGTTACAAGTAATTTATATAAATTTTTATATTTTGTGGAGCTTTTTTGAATGATAATCATAAAAAATGTTTGTTTATTTTGAATCATTTCAATGGCTCCTTCATAATTTGCTGCATTATGCAATTTCACTGTCTATATTGGCAATTGTGTTTACCATCACAAATGGGAAAAGAGTACTTTNATATAAATTTTTATATTTTGTGGAGCTTTTTTGAATGATAATCATAAAAAATGTTTGTTTATTTTGAATCATTTCAATGGCTCCTTCATAATTTGCTGCATTATGCAATTTCACTGTCTATATTGGCAATTGTGTTTACCATCACAAATGGGAAAAGAGTACCATTTCAATGACCTTGGGTTCATAAGAAAAGGACAGAATTGGGTGTGTTTAATAAGCAAATAATGCATTTATGACAAGTTGGAGGTGATATAAATTATTCCAAGTCAAGGGACAAAATAACTATTTTTTTAAGTAATTGAGCTAGAACAAGTGGTGGGAGAATTGTATTATCACATTGCTGCTGCTACTGCTAAGTCACTTCAGTCGTGTCCAACTCTGTGTGACTCCATAGACAGCAGCCCACCAGGCTCCCTCATCCCTGGGATTCTCCAGGCAATAAACCCGGAGTGGGTTGCCATTTCCTTCTCCAATGCAGGAAAGTGAAAAGGGAAAGTGAAGTTGCTCAGTCGTGTCCGACTCTTCAGGACCCCATGGACTGCTGCCCACCAGGCACCCCCATCCATGGGAGTCTCCAGGCGAGAGTACTGGAGTGGGGTGCCGTTGCCTTCTCCTTATCACATGGAGTTCAGTGTATAATCTTGTATGATAGTGTATCCTATTCAGGTAACTGGCCTCAGATTATTTATAGAAAAATGACTTCTTTAATCACGTGAAATAAATGATCTTATTTCTAAATTCATTTGCATTTAACATATAAATTTGGCTTTTAGAGTTGTAACCACAAATAATTTTAGTCTTTTTTTCATTTTATTCTTATATTTATACATATTTCATTGATTAAATGGTTTGTATTACAATTGGATACCTATAAGAATTAGTTATTTTTAAGAATGGATAAAGATTTTATTCAGGTTGGATAAATACTGTGAGATTATAATGTACTTACATGGAAAATGAATAGATTTTTCCTAAAAAAAGATGATATTTTAGCCATCCTGAATAGCAATGACTGTCCAGGGAGCATGATAATCAGTTCAAGGTCTCTTATGTTAATAGAGATGGTCAACATTACAAAATTACTTACAAATAATTTCAAACAATACTAAAAATGTGGACTGAACTAATCACTTATAGACATCACATGATGGGGGCAGCTGGTCATACTTTCAAATTTAAAGCATTGCAGAAAAAGAATGAACTATTCCTTGCTCCTTTTGTAGTCCATGCTTGTCATATGTGGCTTATTCATTTGAAAAATTAGGAATATCTAATAATTTCACTTTGACTTACAAATTTTTATTATGCCTCTTATGCAGTGGATTTTGTCTTCTCTGACCCAGGACTACGGGAGTTAGAAGGAGCTAAAGCATGTATCTGGGGATGTGTGGATTTGGGGAGGGAATGTCAAGGTACTTTGAAAAGAATACTCCATGGTTGATACATATTTTCATGGAATGTTATCTTTTATAGTAATTGCTGATAGTGAGTTACTGAATGCTGAGGCCAAGTGCTAGTGACAGCTGAAGTCTCAGTATTAAAAAAAAAAAAAGGTCCAGAAGCCAACTAGATGGTAAGGGGGGGGGGGAAGTCAAATTATATGATAAAAGTATAGAACAAAAATACAAGGTCAGAAACACTGAAAAATATGGGGGGAAAAAACAAATGTGAATTCATAGGCACAATTTAAGAGAAATAAAATGATTCAAATAGCTAGGATATACATGAATTTAAATCAGTTTTATTTTTAACATGAGCAGCAATACTGTCAACAAGTCAAAGCAAGCATGTATGTATGACCAAAACTTCTTTAAAACATCAAATAAATTATTATTAAGTAGATAATCATGTTTTTAACTTTAAAGAAAAATTTTTAGGTAAATTACACTATCGTTATGTCCTTAATGACCGAAGAACACAATGGCAACCCACTCTAGTACTCTTGCCTGAAAAATGCCATGGGCAGAGGAGCCTGGTAGGCTGCAGTCCATGGGGTTGCTAAGAGCCAGACATGACTGAGCGACTTAACTTTCACTTTCACTTTCCTGCATTGGAGAAGGAAATGGCAACCCACTCCAGTTTTCTTGCCTGGAGAATCCCAGGGACGGGGGAGCCTGGTGGGCTGCTGTCTATGAGGTCGCACAGAGTCGGACATGACTGAAGTGACTTAGCAGCAGCAGCATGTCCTTAATGAGCTCCAAAATTGTGATCCAAGTTCTAATGGTTATAATTAGAATTTTGGTTCATTGTCTATTTTCTTTGTAATCACTGGACTATTAATTGACATCTATAATTTATTTTCTGATTCATTCATAGATGTTTTAAATTTTAGTGCAATTGTCTATAAGAAGATTAGTCTATATATTCAGGCATCATTAATAGACATTCTCAGCTTTTAAGAACTTCTATTTCAGCATATCTACAGGAACAAGAAAAATAGGGTATACATCCCCCAAATCTATCCCTCCCTCCCATCAAAGCTTATTATAATGTTTTGACATTTCAAGGAAAAGACACAATATAGCTAGTGATTCTGTAGCAAAGTCATTACTTCTATTATCCTCTTCTTTCTTAGATTGTGCTCTTTATTTTATATTCCAATTTAAATAATAGTCACGTTTTAATTTCTCATCTTCCACAGAACAGCCCGGGTGCCCTAACCTCAGTCGTGCTAACTGGCTCTCACCCTGCATTGATTAAGAGTTCCCAGAGATAACAGTGTGTGTGGGTGCATGAATAATCTCCTGGCTTCTCAAGTCGGTTCTTCTGCATCTCTGCAGTCTGGCAATAATAACACCCACAATTTGAGTAGTGAGGGGCTAGCTGTGAACTCTGAAATAGCATATGTATGACCTTCTGTTGAAAAAATAAAAATAGAAAAATTAACATGAATATAATAAATCTTTTCCCAAAGAGAAGAAAATTACTGAAACATTTTCCTCTTATACTCTGACTCTTCCCTCCTGACAGAGAACTATACTTAACAATCAAATTGGGCAATTACCAACAGATTTAGAGCCTAAATCTCAGAAAAGTAAAGCTATTAGCATTGTTAGAAAGCTAGAGAAAATCACACAAAAATGAGGTGTTTTGATACACTACCAACCAGAACTGGCTGCTAAACCTTCATCGCTATAATCCACTGTCACAGTTTTAGCTCAGTTATTCATCATCCCTGTCACTGAAGCAGTCCCCATACTGGTCTCTCTGTCACCAAACCCTACTTTTCAACCTTGATCCATTTTGCTGTTAGAGTTACCATCCTAATTCACTAATTCAGTCACATCACAGTGATGCTTATAGATGATTTGGACGCTTCTGAGCCTGGCAAAGAAGTGTCTCCTTTATTTTGTCCCAGCCTGACTTTTCAAGATTATTTGCCAATGTACTCGTCCCTGCACAAGCCTCCTGCACAATCTCGTGCTTGCAGGATTCACGCTATGTTCTAGATACACGTGATAATTTAGTACCTTCTTACAGCTCCTGTTTCCTGCTGTTCCTCTTACCTTAAATGCTCTCTGCTATCTCAGCCACTGTAGCTGTGTAATCACTCGACAAGACCTCACACAAATGAAGACTTCTTTTCACATCTCAGGGCCATCACTGAATAATTTCCTCAGAACCCTATACTGTATGTATCGATTATTATAAAAGAATTATTTGTGTCTTTTTCCAATAGATTTTTAGGTCAAAGAAGACAAATACTATATTATGTTCCATACTGTTTCTCCCTAAATTTGTCTTATAAACAGGATTAGTATCCATTTTTTTTTCCTTTTAATTTGAGCCCCTCCAGGTTATAAGAAAAATTCTGTTTTGGATTGATGACATGAGGATTAACACAGTTAAATCAGTCAGTGTTCATTCACTAAGGGACACAAGACTACCAATGCTTTATAAGGTTTTTTTGTTTGTTTCCTTTCAGACATGCTTGTATTAAAATTAGAACCTTTGTTAATGTGAATGTGTATTTATTTATTTACCAAAGAGTCAGGAACTGTAGAGAAGCTTTGAAATTACATCTCAGTTCAGATTACATCTGGGGAGAGCTACTTAACTTTTTGAATGTCACATATGCAAATGAGGGCTTCTCTGGTGGTGGCTCAGATAGTAAAGAATCCACTTGCAATGCAGGAGACCGGGGTTCGAGCTAGGTTGGGAAGATCCCCCTGGAGAAGGAAATGGCAATCCACTCCAGTATTCTTGCCTGGAAAATCCCACGGAGAGAGGAGTCTGGTGGGCTACAGTCCATGGGGTCCACAAAGAGTCACACACAACTGAGAGACCAACATTTTCTTTCACTTTCTTAAGGGAGCTTTGAATGATTGAATAGGAAAAATTGAGTTGAATAGTAAGAAATAACCAAAATTCTAGCATCTTTCTTTACCCACATATACAGAATCATTTTGCTGTGAAAGACAGCATACACTGTTCCCTACAGAACAGATGATCAGTCAATGGTCAGCCTTAGGCAGATGATGGATTATAATGATAGTTACTGCCATTACTATGATGAATATGATGTGATGATTAGGAGGATGCATTGCTCTAACCATCATTTCTCATCCAGTCTTCTCATAGCCAAGTCACTGTGTGTGTGCTAAGTTGTGTTTGACTCTCTGCGACCCTATGGACTGTAGCTTGCAAGGCTCCTCTGTCCATAGAATTTTCTAGGCAAGAATACTAGAGTAGGTTGCCATTTCCTACTCTGGGGGATCTTCCTGACCTAGGGATCAAACCCAGGTCTTCTGCATTGGCAGGGCAGATTTTTTTTACCACTACACCACCTGGGAACCATTACTGATTATTATGATGTGATGAGAAGAAAGACATGCATTGGTCTTGACATCATTTCTCATCCAGTCTTCTCATAGCCAAAGCACATATAAAACCTTGGCTCAGTTGTGCTTGAAAAATATAGTGAAACTGCCTAGCCTGGTCACAACTTAGACATAAGTGAGTAGCCAATGGAATACTAAATCTCTGATAGATAAGAGAATGAATGACTGAAAAGCCAAGCACACATCAGCATTAAATTCAGTTACTATTAATTGAACCTCTACTGTGAGCCAGTATTGTTGGTACCAGAATAAAAAGACAAGGGAGGTGCAGCTCCTGCCTCTGAAGAGCTTGCAGTTTGCTGTTACACAACACAGACGAGATGTGCTTGCAAAGACATTTACGAGAAAGACTATCAGAATGCAGAGAGAGAGGATTCATTTTACTGTTGGGATGTGCACACCTCTCTAGTCTTTGAGAAGGCTCTGGTTTTTCTATATGAGTCTCACTGTTGGTGGACTTTCTAACATATCAAATCATTCATTTTAATAGGATTCTGAACAATTTATGAGCAAGGTATAACAAAGAATCGTTGCTGACTTGCTTTTCTCTCAGTATCTCTGCCCCTTCTGTGCCCTCTTTCTTTTCTCTCTCTCTCTCAATAATATATATATATAGCTAGACTCAATTCCAACACAGGGAAGATAAACAGATTTTAAGTTATATCTTGGCTTCTGTTAAGTATTCCAAAGCACATAATAAAGGAGGCATATCACCCCTGTGTTGTCACTACAATGATTCTCAGGTTCATTGGGTGTTTAGGGAGTTAGAAAAGTATATGAGGTACTAAGGATCAATTCAACATACATAACATTGTTCTTTAATGACATTGTTTAAAAGACATTCAAGGACAATTGTTATTGCACTTACAGAAATTGTTTATACATATTGAACAACAAAAATCCAGTTTCATGTAGGATGATAAAGATTTATTCTAAAGGGATCAATGAAGCTCTATTTCTATAAATTATCTGGAAGAAAAAAGAAATAGGAAATAACTTTCACATTCACATTAATGTAATTCACATTTACAATAATGGTTTTCACCTTATTTCTTCTTTACTTTTCTGTTAGTGTAAAACGTGCTGCAAAGAACCTTTGTCATTCTCAAAATATGTCTCTGATTATTATTTGCATGTATCTATCTGAGAGGCAGAGCTACAATAATTATGTTTTATCAGAACATTCTACTTTAAATCTGACAGAGCACTTCTATAGGCAAATATTCAATTAGAAATGCAGATACATTGAAGGAAACCAATTTTTTAAAAATGTGTCTACATTGCTCACATTGCTCTTTATGTTCAAATTCCAGCCACTTAAATTGCACCTAAGTTTAATATGAATGTGGTGGTAGCAATAAGCTCCAATGAGTTCTGGTACATTTTTCAGGCACAAATCCACAAGTTTCATGGTGAGGTATCTTTTTGTTCTGGTGATAACACATTTCATCTTTTATTTAGAAATATATCTCATTGTAATACAGTGACACAAATTTCTCCTTTAAAACTAAAATTTTCAGAACCCATCTCAGTTTAATAACCATCATGCTTCAGATTTTTTCCCTTAAACAGAAATTTTCTCTTAATATGTAGTTTAAAAAAGTTTTACATAGTAAGTGCAGTTGTTATTTCAAAATCTATTATATATCATAACTCACATTTCAGTTCTAATTATTTTTTAAAAGATGCATAATTTCCCCCAGAGCTTGAAAAAATACAGAGCATTGACACTGTGCCATAAGTAAAAGAATCCAAATGTGGAGTAAATTTCAACAAAAAGTATTAGTGGCTGGTGCAAGCTGAGGACGCAGGGAAGAAGACCCAGTGAGACTCTGAGCAAAAATATCTATTCAAATAAGTAAATAGTTCCGTGCTTTTCACTGTTCTCATTTGAAGAATTACTTTATTGGGGCACGGAATTTGTCTCTTTAAAATAGCAAATTCAGAGGAAACTAAAATGTTGAATAATGAAAGTATGTTTTTCTGATATAATTAGAGTTTCAAATATTGAGAGGAAACAGAGTTCTTAAAAATTTATAAAAACTCTTCTAAAAGATTTTTATTTGTAATCTATCACACGGTGACAATAGGAAAAGATGTTTCTAATGAAAAACCAACATGTATTTTATTCCTCTCTAATCTGTGAGGTAGTTTATGGAATTGTCATTAGTCCCTTGAATTTGTTTCAACTCTCCAAGTACAGGTAGAATATTTTAGAATGGTTATAGGTATAATAAGGTTATTTTATTCTAATAGCATGCTATAAAGCAAAAGTAAAAAAAAAAAAAAGACAAGTACCAATATTATTGAAGAGAAAATAAATAGAGTTAATACATATGACAGGTCATTCTCAATCATGCTTTATGTGTATTGTGGATTTTGACATCAAAATTACATTCGGGGATAAACATAGACCTTTGAAATCTACACTGCTCCGTTTTATGCTACTAAAAGCATTCAGACTCACTATTGATTTAATATTCATTCTCAGTTTGAAGATGCATTACCCGCAGCAAGAAAATACACTTTGTAATTTTGGCTTGGGTTAATGTTCCTTACTAAAACCTCAATTTATAGTGAAATAATTGCCTTCTCTTAGTATTGCAAAATCAAAAAAAAAATCAGAGGTAACATTACAGTTTGAAAGAAAATTCTCTCGTTTCAAGCTACAGATGGAGATATGTTGCTCTAATAACAAACGGTTGGCTTCTCAGAAAGTATATCTGTGTATGTGAGTGTGTCTGTGTATGTATATAGACAACATACACACACACACAGCATGCAGTACACAGGAAACATTGGTTAAGGTTCCAAATTGGACGATATTATGAAGAGTTAACTCCCATTGGCTAGAAGCTATAGAATATCACGGCCAAACTGGAAGCTTGAATCTAACAGTTTATTTTTTTTTTTACATCAAAATTAGCTGAAGTAGCAGACATGCAAGCATATATTAGACCTTCTACAAGGATAATAAGTAAATATATGTGTGTAGAATCTAAAGACAGGAAGTTTTGGGTTTATGCTTCTACTTGCTTAGAACCAAACAATGTACATTTCAAAGTTCCAAAGGCACATTTGCACAGACATCCTAATTATTAGTTCACTTTATCTTTGCTGGCTCAACGTGGTTCTCAGCTTTTTAATCACTTCCCTACTGGCACGGCTAATGTGCCTACAAGTTGTCTCGAATTTTAATATTGCTAAATTTAGTGACACAAGTTGTGATTAAATTGTGAAAACTTGTTTAATGCAAACCCTGATTGAAAAGAATACATGCTTATTTAAGGAAAATGTACAACTTTGCAAAAATTATATAGCGCTATATATAGTCCCACATTTAACAGCTTTACCAACCTGCAAAAAAGTTGGTTCTTGTAGAAAACTGCCAGGCTATGTAGTCTGAAATCTGGAGTCGTAATACCAGAGAGCTGTCAGTCAGCCATCCATCCATCTAATTGGCTTCTTACCATCTTTCCATCATGTTTTTTTTATAACTGGTCGCCTCTGGCTAAAATGCAAATCATGAGGAAGAGCCGTCTAGAAAAAGCTGCTGCTTTCTTAATTATCTGTCAGAGTATGGACCAGTGGACCTAGGGCCGCGCTGTAGAGTTATGCTAAGCAGCAAGGCATCATGGGAATTGGAGTGACAGCTCATTTTCCTCCTGTGTTTTCTGTGTTCGAATGACAATGCAGAAATATGGGTTTTCCCACACTTTCTCTGAACACTTGGGCTATTGCTCAGGGGAGCACAAAGCCAAAACTGTCACATTTCCAGACATGGTCTTATTGCTGTCACTATGACAGGATTGTTGACAAATGCCAGCAGTCATCTCGGCATCTTGGGAAATGTCTGCCATGATTGTGTCAACAGCCTGACAGAAATTGTTAATGTTTAAACTTCTTCCACTGACAGAATCCTGTCTTGCTGACAATATTTGTCATATGAAACTCAATCTTTGTCAAACTTGCTTAAAAATTAACACTTTCTCAATTTCTTTTTTTTTTTTTTCTAGTTTACTGCCTAGCAGTGCAAAATTTCAGCAATGGGATTTCAGCAAGGTAGTGTAACACAGCAATTTAGGTCCACATTCCATACAAATCCTCTAAACTATTATTAATGTATGTGGCCACTTTGTCCTTTTGAACTTTGACCTTTGCTACCAGAATAATTAGCCATATATATGCTGTGTATGTATATATATATAATATGTATATTTATGTATACATATGCACACAGACATGTATGATACACACATAATATACAGTTATGCATCTATACTTATGTGTGAGTGTGTGTGCATGATCCTGAGGAATCACACTTGTGAATTAGTCATGAGGTACACTATTCCTCAGGATACAATGCAGAAAATCAATTAAATCTTGCAGATTTTTAGCTTACATAAAACTCAGTTGCAAGTTTGTAGATACCCATTAACTAATTTCTTAGCTATAAATTATGAATTTTGTCATTTTTAACTTTGATTTAAAAAAATCAATCTGACAGGTTAAACAGTATCTATTGCAAGAACTCACCAAAGAGTTGTTTTGGAGCTTGTTTAAAAAAAAAAAAAAAACCACATGATTTTGTCAAATCTGGAATGTGGGGATAGCTTGTATTTCCAAATTCTGATAATCTGTTAGGAAGTATTTGTGTGAGCAGTATAAAAGATACTAGTATATTAAAAAGGAGCATACTGTTTAAAATCCACTAGTGATTGCTTTTNAAACCACATGATTTTGTCAAATCTGGAATGTGGGGATAGCTTGTATTTCCAAATTCTGATAATCTGTTAGGAAGTATTTGTGTGAGCAGTATAAAAGATACTAGTATATTAAAAAGGAGCATACTGTTTAAAATCCACAAGTGGTTGCTTTTTTAAAATATTTTTTTGTGAGACACAATGCTCTGATTATTAGAAGGCAGTGAAATCATCCCTGGCTGTACTAGAAATACCCAGTCATCCACAGGAAGCTGCATTTCTTAGACACAATGTAGAAAAGAGCAATTGGTTACCTGAATATAGTGTCCATCTGTCCCTGAAAGAACAATCCTTGTCAACTCTACAGTGACAACTTGTTAATAATGACATAACTATTATTAGTTGTATTATTATTAGATAGTATGTCATAATACACAAATATGGTATACACTTATACCAGTGGGGACATATTAAAATAATTTATTATTAGAATAGCAACATCCTAGAAAAATAGAGTGTGGCTAATGCTATTTACCTGAATTGCTGCCAAATATGATTTCTAGTTACTCTGTAGACAGAGAATGGACCAGGTACTACCTCATTTGCTGAGATAAAGAAACGTTGTTGTTTTTTATGTAGGCCATTTTTTTAAAGTCTTTAGTGAATTTGTTACAATGTTTTGGCTTTTTGGCCCCAAGGCAGGTAGAATCCTAGCTCCCTGTTCAAGGATCAAATCCATACCCTCTGCATTGGAAGGTGAAGTCTTAACCATTGGACCACCAGAAAAGTCCCAGGGACTTCTTAATATGTTTTTCAGTTTCAATTTTTTTTTCTTTTCTTTAAAAAAAAAAAAATATATATATATATATATATATTTACATATATATATATGTAAAGGTATACATATTTATAAATAGCATATAATAGCATAATTAAATAATATGAAAATATAATAATAATATAAATTCATTTAGTTAATTATTATTTACAGGTATTTTAAGTTCATAACAAAATAGAGCAGAAAGTATAGGGAATTCTCATATGTCCTGTGTTCCCACTCAGGCACAACCTCCCTACCATCAATCCCACCTCAGATTGGTACATTTTTTACAACTGATGAACCCACATTGATACAGCATAATTATATTGTTTTTCCTATCTTTTAAATTCTAACATTATCATAAATATCCCCAACAGTATAATGTGAGGTCTCGGCAAACTTTATGCAGTGAAACAAATAGTAAATATTTTAAATTTTTGTTTATATCATAACTTTTCAACTCTGCCTGCAAAAGTATGGATAATACATTTTAAAATATGGGTATAGCTCTCTTCCAATAAAACTATTTTTAGAAGTGGACAGGGGTCAACAAACTACAAACTTGTAAGTCAAATCTAGCCTACTGAGGGGCTAAGTAATAAGATAAATTCTCATTTCAAATTTCAGCTCTACTGCATACTAGCTGTGTGATGGTGAGCATATTTTCAGCATATCACTTTATTATCTCAATTATTTTTCAAAAGAACCATACAGAAATATGTTAATATCCTGATATTACAAGTGAGAGTTGTAACTTGCAGAGGTCAAACTATGACCCCAGAGCTGCCAGATAAATGAAAAACAGAACTGGGATTCTAATATGAGTCTGTCTGAATTCTTAGCTTTCTGCTTTTCTAAATTATGATATGTTGTCTGTAATTCTCAGTTAATTCTGAAATAAAATTCAGGTCAAGTTTCAAGACTTAGAGAACAGTGACAGAGAAAAAAGATTGACACTGAGGGCAGTATCAGTGATTTAGGGGAAAATGTGCTGTTTTACCACCTGAATTGCTTCCTTATCGATAACACAGAGTTTTGCCTTCAGCTTCTCTAATATTGATCACTTCCTAGAGTTGGCCCAGAATATCTAGGATAGGGTGCAAAAAAGGAAGAGAAAGTATGCCTTCTAAGTAACTGATAAATATTTAAGGATGATTCTCTCAAAAATTCAAGAACAGTACCTATGATGGTTAATTTTATGTGTCAATTTGACTAGGGCACAAGGTACCCAGATATTTGGTTAAACATTATTTCTCTGTATATTTATGAGGGTGTTTCTGGATGAAATTAATATTTGAATCAGTTAGACTGGATAAAGCAGATTGCTGCCCTCCCAATATGGTGCTCTGCCATGCTAAGTCACTTCAGCTGTGTGCAACTCTTTGCACCACTATAGACTATAGCCTGTGAGGCTCCTCTGTCCATGGGATTCTCCAGGCAAGAATACTGGAGTGGGTTGCCATGCCCTTCTCCAGAGGATCTTCCTGACCCAGAGGTTGCACCCTTGTCTCTTACATCTCCTGCACTGGCAGGTGGGTTCTTTGTCACTAGCGCCACCTGGGAAGCCCTCCAATATGGCAGGTTTCATCTAATCTGTTGAGGGTTGAATAAAACAAAAAGAAGGAAGGGAGAATTTATTCTCTTTCTGCCTGGGAGTGTCCAAACTGGGACATGGATCTTCTGCATTAGGACTAGAGTTTCTCCCACTGACTTTCCTGGTGCTCAGGCCTTTGACATTGGGCTGGAACTATGCCACCAGCTCTTCTGGATCTCCAGCTTGCCAATAGCAGACTATGATACTTTGCTCCTCCATAATTATGTGATCCAATTGCTTATAATAAACTCATATATAACAATAAATAATAATAATAACAATAGTGTATATACAAAACTCTCCTGTGGGTTCCCTGGAGAAGCCTGATTAATACAGCATTATCTTAACATCCTTTCTAAGTAAGTCATGACAAAAGATTCCTCCAGGTTGGGATGTGTGGACCGTCTTCATTTCATGGGACTATATCTATCATCCTTCTCTGGCTCAGTGTGGAAAGTGCACCATCACTTCCTTTTGAACATGAATCTTCCAGGCTCTGTAAAAAGTACTGAATTAAGACCCTATAGCCAGGGACACAGCTCTAGAAGTGGAAGAGGCATTCCTAAGATAATGCTCTGCGGCTCTACCTTGTCCCTCCTTAAGAATTCTATGCAATGCAATTCAATTCAAATTTGTAAATGTGAGGAGAGCATCTGTTTTGTTTTAGATTAAGTTGTGTAGAGGTGTCAAGGAAACGTGAATCCTGATCACTTACTACTTGGAGATCATAACACTTTAGAAACAATCCAGTAATAATATTGTAGAGTGCTTAAAAATCAAGCAAGAAGTACTTTTGTTTAGCATGAAAAAGGCATGTGTTTAGTAATGATGAAATACTACCAATTCTCTAGATATAAATATATATAATTGCCATTTTTATAATCTATATTCATACAGCCAAATAGTCTTCCACATCTTTTTAAATAATACCTTTTTTAATGTTTCACTTCTGTATTGCTTTACATATCTCATACATATGTGCCTTGTGATTGTTGCTGTTTGAAAGGATACAGTACTCTTTGTGGGAGGAATCTGTTCTGTTTTTCAGTGAAATAAACCTACATTCTTGATAACTGCATCATAAACTAGATGAGTTGAATGAAATATCTCTTTCATTCTCTCTCACTCTCTTTCAAACGCAAACTCCTTGAGGCCAAAGAGGGTTTTTCACAGACTTCACATTTGTTTTGAAAATGTTGCATTAGTATGTGAGAGGAGTTATAGGTTACATTGTATCATCAAAAAAGATATGTTCAAGTCCTAAACCCTTCAGTTCAATTCATTCACTCAGTCGTGTCTGACTCTTTGCGACTCCATGGTCTACAGCACGCCAGGCTTCCCTGTCCAGAGCTTACTCAAACTATGTCCATTGAGTCAGTGATGCCATCCAACCATATTCATGCTCTGTCATCCCCTTCTCCTCCTGCCTTCAAACTTTCCCAGCATCTGGGTCTTTTCAAATCAGCCAGTTCTTTGCATCAGGTGGCCAAAGTATTAGAGTTTCAGCTTCAGCATCAGTCCTTCCAATGAATATTCAGGACTGATTTCCTTTCAGATGGACCGGTTGAATCTCCTTGCAGTCCAAGGAACTCCCAAAAGTCTTCTCCAACACCACAGTTCAAAAGCATCAGTTCTTTGGTGCTCANCAAAATTAAGCTTAAATGCCCTCGTATTTTCAGCTGAATTCACTTACATTTTTCAGTGAATTGGACCTCAGCTTTCCACCCTGGTAGAGAAGAACAATTGGAAAGTTTATAGCACACTCTTATCAGCAGGCACAAGGCCATAGGAACTGGGCACAGGCCAACAATCTGTTTCTCCACTTCAAGCAAGAGTTGAGACAGCCAATCATTATTTTTACAATAACAACGGAAGTTCTAAATTGTCAGTTTATCCTTTGAACATACAACTCCTGCTCTTAAGACTTGGAGGAGCTGCTTTTCAAGAGACATCAGGAAAGGAAACTGGAAATCTCATCAAAGAAAGAGGTTTGTAAAAATTGCAATCTATCCCTACTCTTTTTTTAAAATTCATTTATTTTAATTGGAGGTTAATTACTTTACAATTCTGCGGCGGATTTTGTCATACATTGACATGAATCAACCATGGGTGTACAAGTGTACCTACTCTTACCAAATTCTAGGTTTATGGATGGGAGTGTCTGCTGAAATGAAGGAGGAAGTTTTTATTTGAGGTGAACTGTTCTTGGAGCTTTGGACCTCATGGAAAATGAGAGTCCTTGACAACCCCTGTAAGCCACTTCCCCACCCTACTCATTGTATAAATATAACTTGGAGTTGCCTCTTCATTACGGAGTGTGAACTATGTTAATTTTCAGTTCATTAGTTGAATTCAGGCTGCCCAAGGCTCTGAACGACTCCACACCCAGGAAAGTTTCGATCAGAGGTGGGAAGGACTGAAACTCTGCACAGTCTGGCATATGGTAGATATTAAATTCATATTTATGAATCATGAAGAGAATGAGAGACCCCAAAACAAAATCTTCAAAGTCCATTACATTGAGTTGCTAGAGGAGGTTCCTGTTCTGTGAAGATGTTTATTGTTTGAAGGGCCTGTAGGCAGCTTGGGTGTTGTCAGTATTGATTTATTTGATCCGATTCCTTACTTTAAGTTAGAGTCAGAAATTCATTAAGGACAGAAAGTATTGTATACACTTCTATATGATCCCCTGGATTTATAACAATGCTTCATGAATAGTCGTATCTGAATAAAACTTGGAAGATGATTGCTATGGCTGAATGTTTGTGTCCCCAAAAGTCATATGTTGAAATCCTACTGCCCCATGTGATGTTTTTAGAAAGTGAGGTTTGGGGAAGGTACTTGGGTTATGAGGATGACGCTCGTGAATGGGATTAGTGGTCTGATGGAAGAGAATCCCACAGAGCTCCCTTACCTCTTCTGCCATGTGAGTGCGTACAAGAGAAAACTGTGACCCTGAAAAGGGCCTTAACTGACCGTGAAGGCACTTTGATCTTGGACTTTCAGCCTCCAAATCTGGGAGGAATAAACCTCCGCTGTTTATAAGCTACCCAGCCTGTGATAATTTGTCCAAGCAGCCAAATAGACTAAGACAGTGATCACAACAGCTAAAGCTTGAGTGCCTTCTGTTTATCCCAGGCTGATGCTGATGAGGATGCTAATGACCAGGATTACAGTGTCTTGGACAAACTGCATAAATAACTGTGATAACAATTAATTATTTTGCCATATATATTAGTTAGTACATGTATATTATAGTTAGTATATATATGTATAGTTACTATATATAATATATATTTTACCTTATAATTATAGTTAGTATATATATGTATATAAACAGTTAAATTTATCAAAACTAACCCTTCATTCTGTGAGAAATGTTTCAGATGAGAATAATTTGGGAAGAAATTGTATCTCATCCACCCAAGCCAGTACCATATGAACTAACTACTAATGAGATGACTATGAGTTTTTTTTTNTGGACAAACTGCATAAATAACTGTGATAACAATTAATTATTTTGCCACATATATTAGTTAGTACATGTATATTATAGTTAGTATATATATGTATAGTTACTATATATAATATATATTTTACCTTATAATTATAGTTAGTATATATATGTATATAAACAGTTAAATTTATCAAAACTAACCCTTCATTCTGTGAGAAATGTTTCAGATGAGAATAATTTGGGAAGAAATTGTATCTCATCCACCCAAGCCAGTACCATATGAACTAACTACTAATGAGATGACTATGAGTTTTTTTTTAAATTCCCTTTCAGGATGATATAGGTAAATTCAGAAAGTTTCAATATTTTCTTTGAACATCCAAACTCTCTCCTTTCAAGCTACATTGCTATAGTGTTTTAGTGACTTCCCAGTGGTAACAGAGCACCATTATTCTGCCTCTGTAGATCTTCTCTTTCTCTTTAGAAATTTTATTAAAAAACATAATTGACATGAGTTTTAAGAAGGAATAAAAACTAATAAAAAGAACAAAAGGATACACTAATTAAAATGATGCATATATGTAGCCAAGGGTAATCTCCCTTTAAAACAATTCTTCTGAATTAAGTTTATCAAAACTAGCTTCTTCACTTTAACATGGAGTTTTGGGTACAACGCATGTCAGTCTGGCCACTCCATTACAGGAATGACTTTCAAATATGCAGCAGATGGTAATCAAATTTGACTGGAGGCTCTTGAAGATATATGTTATGATTAACCAGACGTAGACTGCACAACTCAGAAATGAAGGAATGTTGCGGACTCTTGAAGAGGAATTATATGATAATTTGGAGTGTTACGGTCAGGTGACAACATAAGCCACTGCTAGAACAGCATGGAAAGTGACAGAATGTGTGGTCGGGATGATGGAAGTTGGTGCCAAAGTCAAGAATGAATGACACTTGCTGACTTCTTACGTTAACCCTGTGACATATTATCATAAGTGTAAAATACTGTAGTATCTCAGTGTGTACTTCTGACAGCTCCCAGACATTCACATGCAGGACGGGCATTTGTAGCTTCTGAGTGTGTATGTGTGTGTGTATGTGTGTTGGTCAGGGACAGACATACATTGAACTCCACCCCCATACCATATGGTTGCCAAAATGTCCTCGTGGGGATCAGGATGTGAATTAATGACAGTGTCAATCACTCAGTCTTACAGAGCCTAGAAACAATGATCCTTTGGTAGTTTTCTATGTAATTATTCTCCCTACACTAAATGTCCAGCAGAGTTCAGAGCAGTAAACAGTGTGGACACTGGAGAAAAGAAAATAAGGGAAACATCTTCATTAACATCAGTCATGCCTCCAAATCCTGAAATTTCAATGTGGGCCTTATTAAACATAAATATATTTGATATTAGTTTTTAAGTTTATTTATTGGTAATTGAGCTCAATTGCAGTTCAATCTTGCTGCAGCTCAAGGAGAAAATTTTTGGCAATTTGCTTCCATGCTATTTTTTGAGATGTCAAAACTTTCTCAATTCTAATTCCTCCATTAGTTGATCTATTTCTTTTTTCCGAAGTGGACTGTTATGAAAACATTGCTGGAGTCTAACATTCAGTTAGTTCAGTTTAGTTGCTCAGTCGTGTCTGACTCTTTGTGACCCCATAAACTGCAGCACACTAGGCTTCCCTGTCCCTCACCAACTCCTGGAGCTTCCTCAAACTCATATCCATTGAGTTGGTGATGCCATCCAACCATCTCATCCTCTGTTGTCGCCCTCTCCTCCTGCCTTCAATCTTTCCCAGAATCAGGGTCTTTTCCAGTGAGTCAGTTCTTCCCATCAGGTGGCCAAAGTATTGGAGTTTCAGCTTCAAATCAGTCCTTCCAATGAATATTCAGGACTGATTTCCTTTAGGATAGACTGATTGGATCTCCTTGCAGTCCAAAGGACTCCCAAGAGTCTTCTCCAATACCACAGTTCAAAAGCAACAGCTCTTTGGTGCTCAACTTTTTTTATAGTCCACCTCTCTCATCCATACCTGACTACTAGAAAAACCATAGCTTTGACTAGATAGACCTTTGTTGGCAAAGTAATGTCTTTGCTTTTTAATATGCTCTCTAGGTTGGTCATTACTTTTCTTTGAAGGAGCAAGCATCTTTTAATTTCATGGTTGCAGTCACCATCTGCAGTGATTTTGGGGCACAATAAAACCAGGTCTATCACTTTTCCATTTTCTCCATCTATTTACCATGGAATGATGGGACCAGATGACATGAACTTAGTTTTTTGAATGTTGAGTTTTAAGCCAGCTTTTTCACTCTCCTCTTTCACTTTCATCAAGAGGCTCTTTACTTCCTCTTCACTTTCTGCCATAAGGGTGGTGTCATCTGCATATCTGAGGTCATCGATATTTCTCCCAACAATCTTGATTCCAGTTTGTGGTTCATCCAGAACAGGATTTCGCATAATGTACTCTGCATATAATTTAAATAAGCAGTGACAATATACAGCCTTGACATACTCCTTTCCCAATTAGGAACCAGTCTGTTGTTCCATGTCTGGTTCTATATGTTGCTTCTTGACCTGCATAAACAGATTCCTCAGCAGGCGGGTCAGGTGGTTTGGTATTCCCATCTCTTGAAGAATTTTCCGCAGTTTGTTGTGATCCACACAGTCAGAGGCTTTGGTGTAGTCAATAAAGCAGAAGTAGATGTTTCTCTGTAACTCTCTTGCTTTTTTGATGATCCAACAGATGTTGCCAATTTGATTTCTGTTTCCTCTGCCTTTTCTAAATCTAGCTTGAACATCTGGAAGTTCACAGTTAACATGCTATTGAAGCCTGGCTTGGAGAATTTTGAGCATTACTTTGCTAGTGTGTGAGATGAGTGCAATTGTGTGGTAGTTTGAACATTCTTTGGCATTGCCCTTCTTTGGGATTGGAATGAAAACTGACCTTTTCCAGTCCTGTGGTCACTGTTGAGTCTTCCAGATTTCCTGGCATATTGAGTGCAGCACTTTCATAGCATCATCTTTTAGGATCTGAAAATGCTCAACTGGAATTCCATTACCTCCACTAGCTTTGTTCATAGCAATGCTTCCTAAGGCCCACTTAACCTCACATTATAGGATGGCTCTAGGTTGGTGATCACACCATTGTGGTTATCTGGGTCATGAAGATCTTTTTTGTAAGGTTCTCCTGTGTATTCTTGCCACCTCTACTTAATATATTCTGCTTCTGTTAGGTCCATATCATTTCTGTCCTTTATTGTGCCTATCTTTGCATGCAATGTTCCTTTGTTATCTCTAATTTTTTTGAAGAGATCTCGTCTTTCCAATTCTATTGTTGTCTTCTATTTCTTTGCTTTGATCACTAAAAAGACTTTGTTATCTGGCCTTGCTAGTCTTTGGAACTCTGCATTCAAATGGGTATATCATTCCTTTTCTCCTTTGCCTTTAGCTTCTCTTCTTTTCTCAGCTATTTGTAGCTTAGGGTCTAACCTTGAGCTTCATGAATACACATAGGAATAAAAATTGCTGACACATCCAGGTGTACTGCGTGTCATGCACTGTTCTGAATGCTTTGCAGTTCTTAACTCATTTAATTCTCACACTGAGATTCCCTGGTGGCTCAGTTGGTAAAGAATCCGACTGTGGCACCTGCAGTGCAGGAGACCTGGGTTTGATCCCTGGGTTGGGAAAATCCCCTGGAGGAGGGCATAGCAACCCACTCCAGGATGCTTGCCTAGAAAACCCTCATGGACAGAGGAGGCTTGCAGGCTGCAATCCATGGGGTCACAAAGAGTCTGACACAACTGAGCGACTAAGCATATCTCAGCACAATCCTCACACCAGTCCTATGAAAGAAGTATTGATGTTTTTATCCCCATTTCACAGATTCTGAAACTAGAGGCAGAAAGATTTTAAGTTGCAGAGCTGGATTTAACCAAGTCAAAATGTCTCCTATACTGAAGGATTTTAACTACTATGTTTTCCTTCAACTCCCCATCAGTTTGTACTTGCCCCAAGATGAACATCAGCCACAAAGTCCCTGAAATCAATGTTCTTTACTGTTGTGGTTGGATTTATAGAACTTATAGTGGGTAACAAAGCTTTTTGCAGGATTGTGTTTAAGAATAAGGGGAAAGAGGGCACAGTGCTATAAAGACACATCCTGAACGAGGCTGGTCCCAAGTCATTCTCAACTACTGAGGAAATTTTTTCAGCTCAAAAGTATAAGTTTAATTGAGCAAATTATTTCTTCTTTAAATGTTTTTCATCTAAAAGGATCTGATTAGATCATTTCTATGACCATCTATAACTCTAGTATTCAAATGAACATGGTATTTTAAAGTGGAATTAAGTATAATATTATTAACCTTTATCTAAGCCTTGACTACCATGTGATTTCCTCAGAGATGATATCTGGAATACTTTATATAAAGCAGGTATCATTCTCTTCCTTTCCTTTTCTACACCAAAACCTCATTGTTTTCATCATACCAGTCTTCACTGATAGTAGATATGTGTTTATTTCTTTGGTTTATTATCTGTTTCACCCACTGAACTGTATGTCTTTGAGGATAGAGACTTGGAATATTTATATTTACCATTTTAGACTTGACATCTGTCACAAAATATTGCATATGCTGGACATAAACAAATTTCACTCATTTTTCAGTTTGGCCATGGAAGGAACTGTGCCACTCTAGTGTAATTTTTTAGATGATAAAATTCAGTTTATTATTAGGGAATACTACTTTACTTATTAAGAATTTTTATAGGCAATAGCTTCATAATAGCCATAGTAATAGCTAAGCTATTCTTTAGCCTTCAAATTATCTGCTATTATAAATCTTAAAAGAAATTGCAAGTAATTTCACTATTTTTGCTTTGTCTTTTTGACTCTAAGATACTGTTTCAAACGTCTATTATTTTACTCTTGCCTATATGGTAGATTGCCAAAAAAAGTGGCTTTCACAGTTCTTTACACCTCCTCCCCAAAGAGGCAGAATCTGCTTCCTCACTCCTTGTATATAGGGAGGCCTTCTGATTGTACCCTTGCCTGGTGAATCCCATGGACGGAGGAGCCTGGTGGGCTACAGTCCACGGGGTCGCAAAGAGTCAGACATGACTGAGAGACTTCACTTCACTTCACTTCTTCTGATTGTTTTAACCAACAGAAACTGGTAATAGTGAGATTGTGCCATTTCTACACTCAGACCTAAGTTTTGCAGTTTCCTTTCTTGTTGCTCTTGGAAAAAATGCCACGATGTGAATAAGTTCATGTTAACTGATCCAAATGATGGCCAGACATCTAATAGGCAAGTGAGTGTGGCCCAGGACTCGCCATCTACAGACAGGTGTATGAACTAACCTAGTCAAGACCGGAGACTTTCGAATAGACCATAAGAACCACCCAGTAGAATTTTGAGCTAAATGAGTAATGAGGTGGTATTTTAAATGACTATTTGGGGATGTTTGGAGGCTAATACATAAACTCAAATCCAATGATATTCTGAAAGCTCGCGCTGATATTTTGGGCATCATTTATCTCTGTTGAAATGGGGCAAGAACTCTACACTATTTTTAATTCTTGGAACTATGCTCTGTAGATTTTCTTTCCTTTGTCTTTATCAGATTTGATGTGAGGTCAGAGGACTTTCTCTAGAAGCCAGATCTTTCCCACACTTCTAAAATACATTTTAAATGTGTAACAGAATCCAACTTTGTGGTAATTACATATTTTATTAAAAAATATCTTTAGAGTCTTTGAAAAAATCCCTCAAGTTTCAATTTACATAGATAACTTTTGTGGCATCCATTTTGTATAATTATAGCTGTTCTAGTTTTTCACTTGTATTTGCTAAATTTGTTTAGATTTAGTATGCTTGAAACCCACTCCAGTGTTCTTGCCTGGAGAATCCCAGGGACAGAGGAGCCTGGTAGGCTGCCGTCTATGGGGTTGCACAGAGTCGGACACGACTGAAGAGACTTATCAGCAGCAGCAGCAGCAGTATGCTTGAAGTCACATGAAATGACATCTAAGTAAAAGACTGATCTTGATTGGTGTCAGATTCTCTGAACTCAAATATCAGCAAGCTATTTCCTCTTATATTATTCACTTCAACCTCCCATGAATAAAAATGTACCATAAACTTTTGTTTACCCTTTGGACAGAAAGCCTTCCTAAGTGAAATACTTTACAAAGTACTAAGTCTAAGACCCTAGTAGATAAAAGAAAAAGATGAGAAGAACTTGAAAAACAATAACCAAAATAAATAAATTAGGGGGTGAATTGAGAGAGTGGCACTGATATATATAGACTGCTGCTGCTGCTGCTGCTGCTGCTGCTGCTAAGTCGCCTCAGTCGTGTTCGACTCTGTGCAACCTCATAGACAGCAGACCACCAGTCTCCCCTGTCCCTGGGATTCTCCAGGCAAGAACACTGGCTTGAGTTGCCATTTCCTTTTCCAATGCATGACAGTTGAGAAGTGAAAGTGAAGTTGCTCAGTCATGTCCGACTCTTAGCGACTCCATGGACTGCAGCCCACCAGGCTCCTCCGTCCATGGGATTTTCCAGGCAAGAGTACTGGAGTGGGGTGCCATTGCCTTCTCCAATATATAGACTACCATATGACAAATAGATAGCTAACGGGAACCTGCTGTATATCATAGGAAGGTCAGCTCAGTGCTTTGATGACCTAGAGGGGTGGGATGGGGCAGGAATGGGAAGGAGACTCAAGAGGGAAAGGATGTATGCATACATACAGCTGATTCACTTTGTAGAGCATAAACTATCACNGTATATCATAGGAAGGTCAGCTCAGTGCTTTGATGACCTAGAGGGGTGGGATGGGGCAGGAATGGGAAGGAGACTCAAGAGGGAAAGGATGTATGCATACATACAGCTGATTCACTTTGTAGAGCATAAACTATCACAACATTGTAAAGCAATTATATTCCAATTAAAAACATAATTTTTAAAAAAACCTATAGACTATATAACAAAAAAATTGAATGAATAAATGAATGGTTCTGCTAGAATAGGCTTCAGACTAACTGTGAAGCCTTTCTCCTCTAGTCGATGGTACTTCTTCGGAAGTGGGCATTTTGTCCACATTATAGCCTGAGTTGGGGACTCAGGTGCACCCATAATGTCACCTGCATTACATAATATTTTAAATGCAGGTCTCAGCAGGCTTACAGCTTTTCACATTCTCTGACAGATACTCACATTGACACTAGACTGCATGATAAACCCCAAGAAAGTGACAGGAATTCTATTAATACCTGGATACAGAATTCATAAGGGAACACAGTAGGTCAAGAAGAGATTCCTAAAGTAAGAAACTTTGCCCAAGAATAGACTCAATCAGTTTGATTTGGTCAAATCAAAGGGAAGAGTTTGAAAGAAGCAGCAAAAAGGTTGAATAAGAAAGACTTGCACAGGCATTTTTGAGAATTTGGCTGAAGAAGGAATAAACTTAAAGAGGTAAATAGTGTTTCTATCTAAGTCTTAAGAGAGGAATATCATTAAGGGAGGAGAAGGGAGAAGATAGATGAAGCCAGAGACCATGATAGGAGGGAGTGAGTAGCAGACAAGAGAAAAATAAATAATTGTTGGCTGAATATGATTTGGCTGGAAATGTGTTTAGAACCTGAACATTTTTCACTTCCTGCTAATGATACACAATATTTATTTATTTTCCTCTCAATCTGGATGTGTTCTTTTGCAGTCAGTGTAATGGATGACTCCCTTACATCATAAGGCTGTCATGGCATAAGGTAATAAATATAATTGAATATGGAAAATATGAACTGCTAAAGGAATATTATAATAATCATGGCAAAAGTAAGTGTATATATGAATACTTCGACTCTAAAAATCAAGAGCCAGAGCAGATGGATTCCATGAGTGAAAGGGGAAAGAAACCAACAAAAAAATAATCCAGCACCGTGACCACTGTCCAAGTGACCTGTGACCAGATTTCTGAGTGGGATTCTCAGTACTCAGTGAGGAAGGCCCTGCCAGGGGTAGTGTGCTTGTGTCCCGACTATGATGTTTTTATGTTGCTGGGTTTCATGAGGTCTTCTCTGTAGACATCTATCACAAACAGATTTTAGATGCTCTAGGCATCTTTTATTTTGTTGTTGTGCTTCTCTCATTTTGGTGGTTCATATTTAGTCATTGAAAATAAAGATGAACCTGGAAAAAGGAAAAGCTGTCCACTGATGGCTATAGTTAGTGTTTTTGATGCTATATCTGATGACAATCTATTTTTTATTGTAAACTCTTGGGAGTGGAGAAGCATATAATGGGGCTTGGTGATAACTATAGCCTTTCTTACTGTCTCTGACATTGCTTTCAAGTTTGTTGTGTTATTCTGATTTTAAACAAATGCATATTAGACAAAGACAAGCTTAGTGAAGTCCACTCAATAGGCAAATTGAGATAGGTGCATGACCTACACTATATCTGGGTCCTAAGTTGTTAGATGGGACCTTACATTCTAAGAAGGCTTTGGTATGAAGTCATTAAATGGTGGCATGGCCAGATTTTAGGGTGTGGTATCCTTACTTTCTTAAGGATTTCTCCCTGAGTCCAGGAACTTTTCACATTTTAAGTTAACTCATTATTGACCTTGAAGTTTATTGATGAGCATTATGGAAGAACCTGTAATGATCTAAAAATCAAATGCAGATGGAATCACATCTAGCTGTGTTGCACTCAGTCACTTCAGTTCTGTCTGACTCTTTGCAACTTATGGACTGTAGCGTGACAGGCTCCTGTCCATGGGATTCTCTAGGCAAGAATATTGGAGTGGGTTGCTGTGCCTGGCATCAGGGGTCTTCCCAACCCTGGAACTGAAGTGGGTTGTCATGCCTTCCTCCAGAGGATCTTCCCACCACAGGCATTGAACCCCAGTCTCTTATGTCTCCTGCATTGGCAGGCAGATTCTTTACCACTAGTGCCACCTGGGAAGCCCAACATATACACGTCTGGTCCCATATCTTCTGCATCTCCTGCACTGCAGGCAGGTTCTTTACCCACTAAGCCACCTGGGAAGCCAATCACATCTAGACCCAAATGCAATTCAAATAACATATATTTGATATCATTTATATAAAATTTAGGCTTCCCTGATGGCTTAGACAGTAAAGAATCTGCCTACAATGCAGGAGACCAAGGTTTGATCCCTGGGTTGGGAAGATCTCCTCGAGAACGGAATGGCAACCCACTCCAGTATTCTTGCCTGGAGAATCCCATGGACAGTGGAGCCTGTAGGGTTATAGTTCACGGCGGTCAAAAAGAGTCGGACATGACTTAGCGACTAACACTTTCACTTTCTTTCATATAAAATTTTAAAAATTATAATTGTGTTCTTCATATGGTACAGAAACGGGTATACTGCTTTTGAACACTACTATCTGTTTGTCTTCATGTTGTACATATGCTTCAAATTACTTATTCTTTCTAAAATTCTCCGCCATTCCCATAGGACATACTTCCAATCAACATATACAATCATAGGTATTGTATTTTTTTCCCTTCAAACACATACAAACTTTTTTTGGGTTCCACAGGTTAAGTGAAATAATAAACTATTTTTCTGTGTATGACTTCATACCACTAGAGAGTAGAACAATGTTTGCCAGGGGCTTAGAACTGGGGAAAGGTGAGATGTTGCTTAAAGCATACAAACTTCCAGTTATAAGATGATTCTTGTAAGTTCTGCAGGTCAGCGTGGCGATTATAATTACAAAGTCTATATTGTGTACTTGAAATTTGCTAAGGAAGTGCATCTGAAGTGTTCTTATACCACTGGGTGGGGAAAATGGTAACTACTGAAGTGACAAATGTGTTAATTAGCTTGANTTTCTGTGTATGACTTCATACCACTAGAGAGTAGAACAATGTTTGCCAGGGGCTTAGAACTGGGGAAAGGTGAGATGTTGGTTAAAGCATACAAACTTCCAGTTATAAGATGATTCTTGTAAGTTCTGCAGGTCAGCGTGGTGATCATAATTACAAAGTCTATATTGTGTACTTGAAATTTGCTAAGGAAGTGCATCTGAAGTGTTCTTATACCATTGGGTGGGGAAAATGGTAACTACTGAAGTGACAAATGTGTTAATTAGCTTGATCGTGGTAATAATTTCACAAGGTATACATGTATTAAATCACCATGTACTCCTTAAGAATTCAGGCTGTACAACATAAATATATTTAATTTGTGTCAATCATTTCTCAATGGAGTTGGAAATTTTTTTAAAAATAAAAAACTCCCCCAATAGGTACAGAATTTCATTTCTTAAAAGAAAACTTAAATATGTTCCACCTATCTTTAGTCTTCTTACATAGTCCCTGAGTGCTACATGTGTGGTTTCTACAAGGTTTTCCTTGTTTTACCCATATTATACTTTTTTCATGCACAGTAGAGTAAGTGGCACATTTGTACAGTAAGAAAATTGTGCCTTCTAAGCACTTGCCACCCTTTTTCTTTGCTCTTTTCCAACACCTTCCTTCTTTCCCTATGTCCTTTCATTCTTTCTGGGCTTCTTAAAGTAGTAAGAAAACTATTCAGTTTAGCAAATATTATTTAAAGCACACCATATTTTCAAATAGATCACAAATACTTCAAGGTCAATTAGTCTAATTCATTGCTTCCAGTAGGATGGAAACTTTAAAAGAGGGTGAAATGACTCTATAATCCAGAATTTCACATTAAAACAAACAGAAAAGCAACCATTTTATTCAGATAATCTTCTTAACCTCACAAGACTATCTATCATTCTCAAATATCTCAGGTACCTTTCCCAAATCTCCTAGTGTTTTCTCATGTGATTCTCTCTTCTTAGAATAACCTTTTTCATTCTTATTTGTTGAAACCCCAGTAAAACTTTACTTACAAAAATAGATGGTCAGCCTATGAACCATAATTTGCAATATTTGTCTTGACTACTGAATTATTTGACTTTCCTTAAATTGTATGCTCAAGGAGAATGCCTGCATCATTTCATCCTAGTCCTGGCCCTGTGATTTATCCTTTAAAATCTCCTATATTAAATCTTACCTGATACTTCAGGTAGAATCAGTTCTTTTTCTCCTAAAATTGCAAATGTTTGGCCAAACTTTTATAACCATGTTTANATCATTTCATCCTAGTCCTGGCCCTGTGATTTATCCTTTAAAATCTCCTATATTAAATCTTACCTGATACTTCAGGTAGAATCAGTTCTTTTTCTCCTAAAATTGCAAATGTTTGGCCATACTTTTATAACCATGTTTATCATATTACAGAATAATTATACAAAAAGAAAAAAAAAAAAACCTTGTCTTCCTATATTTCTGTGACCCCAAATAAAGCGCATCCTTTAGACCACATTTTGAGCTAAACCGATTTGCTGGATGAATAAATTAATGAATGATAAAATCAAAATGAAAAAAAGTCTCTAAGGTGGGGCATTTTTCCTGCTGCCCTTAACAGTCATGGTAATGCCTTAATTTACTTTTCAATGATGCTTTCCTTGGAGACTTTCATCCAAAATTAAAGATATTTTAAGCAACAGGGAGGCAAGAATCATGTTTTCTATTATTTTAAAAAATATTTATTTATTTACTCAACTGCATCAGGTCTTGGTCGTGTCGCGTGGGACCTCTTGTTGCAGCGCAGCAAGCTGTGGCTCCTGGGCATCGTTGCTCTGTGCCACATGGGATCTTAATGCCTGGAACGCATATTGAACTGAGTCCCCTGCATTGCAAGGCAGATTCTGAATCACTAGACCACCAGGGAAGTCCCAATATCTGTTTTCTTTTAACACAATATACACCGAAGAAACTGGGGATTGAATTAGGCTTAAAGCTGTGAAACAGTGACCCCTGATGGGACAGAGATCAACCATTTTGAACCCTAATTACTTCAGGAAATTTGGTGGCAAGAGTAAGGGGTTCTTTCATGACAGGACCCATATTCACCTTCACCTCTCTGTACCAAAAGTATGGTATATATGCAACCAAGTTTTGATAAATAAATAAATGCATAATGTACAGAAATGAACTACAAAAAAGAAATTAAGCTTTCTGAATAATAGGAACTTCTTATGAATATTGCTTTTCCAGTAAGTTATTTTTTTCTTAAATCATTTTTAAAGATGGAAATATAAATACATAAAAGAACAAAAATTGAAATTATAATTAATTTCTAATGACTGGATGCCTATTTTATGCCAAATACATTATTTTTCCTAGTATTTACATATACACATGCATGCATACATGCTAAGTCACTCCAGTTTTGCCCAACTCTTCACAACCGCGTGAACTGTAGCCCAGACTGTAGCCCAGACTCCTCTGTCCATGGTATTCTCTAGGCAAGAATACCGAAGTGGGTTGTCATGCCTTCCTCCAGAGGATCTTCCCAACACAGGCATTGAACCCCAGTCTCTTATGTCTCCTGCATTGGCAGGCAGATTCTTTACCACTAGTGCCACCTGGGAAGCCCAACATATACACGTTAGGTATTATTTTCCTTGCTCCAGTTTTTTTTTTTTTTTTTTTAGTATATGTGCTGCAAAAAAGTACACATCTTTCTTTAAATAAAGAAACTGAGGTCAAAGAGGTAAATACAGGACTCTAATTTAGTAAAGAATTTTGCAAGAATTCAAATTCAACTCCAATTCCAAGGTCTTTATGTTCCAACATCTTCATCCACGATAATCATATATTCATTCCATTTTACATAACAGGAAACTTAGAGAAAATAAGTTTTGCAACTGAAAATTGTTTTGCCAAAAAAAAGGCAGAGTCTGGATTAAGGACCTGTAAATTTCACTCTGTTATCCACACATAGAACCATTGTTGCTTCTGCCCCAGTTGTGCCTCAACTCATAACTTGTTTCTATTTTAAAATCTGTTTCCACCTATACATATTACCTATTTTAATTTACCACAGAATTGTGCTGTGAATGGAGTACTGAGAGGCAGATCTTGACTCCCTGCACATGTTTCCATAAAAACTTGCTCTGCCTGTAGCAGGTGTCCACAGCTGTCAAAGCAAAAGACATCGGGGTCTTCCTTGACCCATCTACCTCTCACATTCCTTTCAGGTCCTGGCAATAAATCCTGTTGACTTTAAAATACATATTACAACTCAGCTACTTCTACTCTCACTCTAGCCTGAGTCAAAATCATTTCTTACCCAGATTGTATTAATAGCCTCCTAACTGGTCCCTGAGGACTTTCCTGGTGACTCAGTGGTAAAGAATCCACCTGCAATGCAGGAGGCATGGGTTCAGTCCCTGGGTTGGGAAGATCCCCTGGAGAAGGAAATGACAACCCACTCCAGTATTCTATCCTGGGAAATCCCATGGACAGAGAAGCCTGGCAGGCTATAGTCTATGGCGTTGCAAGAGTTGGAAGCGAGACAGTGACTACACCACCACCAAGTGGTCTCTCAGCTTCCATCCTTACCCTCCTACAGTCTATTCTCAAGGCAGCAGCTAAAGGAATCTTTTTAAAAGACAAAGCATATCATCTCATTCCTTAGTTCAAACTCCCTCCTTGTTCCCTGTTTCACACAGTAATTTCTCACCATAATCTGTGAGGTTTGTCATAATCTGTCTCCCTTTTCCCCTGTGATTGAATCCCCTTCTGCTCCTCCTCCCTTGACTCTCGTCCTTCTTTCACACTTGCTTCCTTGCTGTTTCTCAGGCACTCCAGCAAGTACCCTGCTTCCTTAGGGTTCTTGTGCTGGCTGCTCCTTCTGCCTGCATGGGTCTTCCTTAGGTTCTGCTGGCTTAACAATTTCATCTGCCTTACTTGTTTCAATTTCCTCTTCTCAGTGAGATCCATCCTAACCGCTCTATTTTAAATTACACCTGTGCTCCCACCCCCTGCTCCCTAATCCTTCCTCCTCTTTCTACTCTTTTTTCCCCATATGGTTCAATGCAATCTAACATCCTATTTGTTTTACTCACACGTTGTATCAGCTGTACATGTTCTGTCTTCCCTAAATAGAACGATGAAAGTCCAATGATACTAGGCGTCATTCTCTGTTTTGTCCACTGGTATATGCTAAGTGCTTTTAACGATGTCTGACACACAGAATATTCTTGTGACAAGTGGTCTTACTCTGTTTATGAACGTCACACTACCATCAGCTTATAAACCTCACCCTCCTCCCCTTGTGCCTCATATCTGGGAAAGCTGAAAAACACCCCAGGTGTTCCCTCTTGGTCACTTGTTAAAGACTGAAATCATGCAAGCCCCTTTGTAAATGAAACCTCACCCCAGCACCTCCCCCTAATTGCACATGAAATCCTGAACCTCTCCTTTCCTTGGTCTCATCAGCTATTTTGGACCTGTTTGAGAGATAGGATTTGCCCCTACCAGAGACTCTAGTCCTCTAATAAACTTCTGAATATTATTTTAAGGGGAAGAGGAATTGTGACATCAGTCTAGACACACAAACCAGATTTTGGATAGTGGTCCTTTTTGCCTTCCCAGAGTAGCAGCAACAGTGCTATAAAAATATAAGTGTCAAAGATTTTAAAAAATGCAAATGAAAACTGACACACAGAATCTAAATTGACAGCTACCAAGGGAAGGTTCAAGCGAATAGAAAGACTTTGGTCTTCCTGCATGTGAGATGAAGGAGATCAGCAAAACTTTTCATACCAGAGGGGGCAAAAGCATTGAGCCTCCTGGATCCTAACCAGAAGAAGAACATGCAAATGACAAGAGAGGTCCCAGCCCCACCGTATATGGAAAAAGCTGAAGCAATGCTGTCCAAATACCTCCTTGTGGTTATGCCGCGCTAGCTCTTCCAGGTCAAGAAAAACTCATGCACTTCAAACTGGATAAGGAAACCTCAGACGATACATGGTACCATACTCTCAGACACAAACACAAGACTAATCCATCACCTTCATCCCCTCAGAAGAGGATTGATTGAGAGCTCAGGAACTAGAGCCCCTGGATAAGTGTTGTACCAATGGTAGTAAGGGCGTTCCCCTGGGGCTCAGAAGTAAAAAATCCATCTGTAATGCAGGAAATGTGGCAAGAGCTGTGGGTTCAATCCCTAGGTCAAGAAGATCCTCTGGAGAAGAGGAAATGGCAACCCTCTCCTGTATTCTTACCTGGAAAATTCCATGGACAGAGGAGCCTGGTGGGCAACGGTTCAAATATCACAAAGAACTGGACATGACTTAGCAACTAAACAACAACCAGTGGTAGTAGGGGAGAATGCAGTGATGTTTCATAATTTGTTAATAAACTAGTATAAAAACATTCAGTTGTTTTTCTTTAGGAGCAGGGGTTTACTACTATGGTAACATTACATGTAAAGAACTAGGAATCCAAGATCTAAAGATATTTGACTGATTTAATGCTTGTATTTGCTTGGAGGTAAAGAAGCTAACTTTTGGCTGCTAAACTAGCAGATAAGCTTTATTTGACAGTTGTTTTTCTATACATGCCATGTTGTTGAGTTAACATATGTAGAGCAAGGATTAACATATTCCTGTTGGTAAAAAACAAAAATATATAGGAGATCAATATGAAGTTAATCCATGTTATCTGACCCATGGAAATGCTGCTATCATTGTATTTCTTTGATAAATTCTTGAGCCATACCTGGTATTGGCATTCTGGTGTCTAGATCAGTTATAACCTGATTATGTGTCAAAGATGAAGTGCAGTTTATCCAGGAGCAAACTCTAACTATTATATTTATAGGAGTTGTGCCACTGAGAATACAAAACTTTCTTCTGATAATGACCTCAAAATATGGGTTAGAGGTTGGTATGTAGGTATTTTTAGTTCTTAAGTGGTTTGATTAAGCTAAGGTAAAGTTTATTTCCCCTCAAGGCTTTTATGACTTACTATATACCCTCAAATTTGTCTTTTATTATCTTTCTTTCACAATCTGGCTAAACTAGTCATTTCTACTTTAATGTAAATTTCTTTCCCCTTTTTCAATCTTAAAAGTCGATCTTTTTTTTTTTTTTTTAACTTTTCAGATAATTAAATTTTTTCTCTCAAGTATCTGGTATTCTGTAGTAGTGGGATTAGATGTGTATATAGGAATATTCATAAAAATAAGAAAGCTATGCTACTCGTCTGTAATTATAAACAATTCTATTAGATTAGAGGAACGACAGAAAATTTTGGAATGCTTATACTCCTTTGAAGCAAAATAGTTATCCTTCTTAATTTTGCCAATGTGGAATACTGGTTCTTTTAAAGGCTTTTTACTTGCAACACAATATATTTTCTTATCTCTAGACTCTTAAATTATACAGATCGTTAATCCTTTTGGCTGTTTTATTTAAACAGCCATACCATAAACTATATTAATTTCTAGCCTATATACTTTTTTAGGCTATTTGGAAATGTCTAACCACATATCACTGAATATTTTCTAAACTGACAATTTCACATTTTTTTTCTGGTTAAATGGGCTTGAATTTACTTTTAAAAATAAAGGATAAGTTTCTCCTTATGTCAGTGTTTGAGTCTACCCCAGAATCTTACTGGAATGATCCCTGCAGTCTATGTTTTATCTTAATTTAATTTACAAATTGAAACTGTGTTCAATCTTCTCTTCAGGAGAGGCTTTTGAAGTTGCTTTATGTAGTGTACTTTCAATATTGTATTTAAAAATTTTTATAACTGTGCTACATAAATTTTCTCTTTTCTACTCTGCTGATTTTGAATATCCTCTCCATCAATGGGCTGATGATTAATTGAGCCACTTGGTGCAGCTCTATAGTCCAATATAATAAGTATTTCACAAAATTCTTAGAGTGACTTGCTGTTTTGATTTCTAAGTACAGGGTTCAAAGAAAGTGAATATTTATTGCTTTATCTCTTAATTTTCCTCAAACTAAAGCATATTAACTTACTGATTTTGACATGTCAGAAATCCCACTTAATGACCATTTTTATACTAAGTAAAAACTATTTTTTGGTCCCTATTCAAGTAAAATCCAGGAATTTGGAAAAAAGTGCAGCTTAATTCAGAAAGTCAAAGTGCTTCCTAAGAGAAGTTTGAGATTTTGGCATAGACAAATTCATGACAAACAAAAATCAGAGGCAGTTAGACACAAAGTGTGTTTATAAACAGTGTCTCGAATTTCCCAGCCAAACAGAAGTCTAGGAACAGTGTTTTCTTAAGTTTGTGGAAATTATTTTTCATATTTTAAGTACCAAAAAAAATTAACATACTTTGAGCAAAATGACATACATGATCTTTGTGGCAGCACTGTTTATAATAGCCATACACTAGAAGCAACTCAATTTTTTAACTAGAAAATGGATAAATAAATGGTGGTCTAGTCATACATATGAGAAAGGGAATAAATCACCAACATGGTTGAATCCCACAAACAGGATGAAAGATACTGGACTCCAAAAATTATAGATTGTCTGATTTTCTCAATATAAAATACAAACACAAAGAGAATCCATTAAAACTGAAGTCAGCTAGCAATTACCTTTTTGTAGGGGAGAAAGGGGAATGGCTGAGATGCTGACAATTTTCTCATTTTAATTTCAGTGATAGTTATACACATTCATCATGGTGTACATTCAAGTTTTTTTTAACTTGTTCTATATTTAACACTTCAAAAAGATTAATAACAGCAATCAAAACCTAGAAATTCAATTCTGATAAATTAGCTATAAAATAAAGTAGATCTTTCAAATACCTTCCACATACACACATACCTTCCTTGGACCTCTCTACCTCTTATATATTTGTTTCTATTTAGATAGGCACAAGCTCATGTGTTTCTCAAAGAAGACAATCCTGTCTCACAGCAAATTTTTGACATTATTACAAATACATAAGTCTGAATGGCTAACCATTAATGATTCTTTCTCATTCTGCTTTCTCTCCTCTCTCTCTATCTCCCTCCACCCACAAACTGAATATAACATTGTAAAATACTTATATATTTGCATTTTTAAAAAAGAAAATTTTTTTCTTAATTCCCCTTACCATTTTAACCATTATATATACATATGTATATATATATACATACATGTCAGCATGACCTACTTAATACATCATCTCTGAAGAATTAAAATTTGTAACCAACTTCAGAACAATATTTTTGCTCATACGATGAAATAACTTCAATGTCATTCCAATACATTCTTTCTTAGACTCCCAAGTAAAGCCAGAAGGGGCAGAGGCAAGTACTGTGTTAAAAATATTGTAGCAGGAGGGGAAGCAGGAAAAGGGTGGAAGGAGGGTTTAGAATTGACAGAACATTTTGTGCCTCCAAAATTATTCTAATGCCATTCAATTTTAATTCAGGGTGAAGATTCGGGTCAGTTGCTCATTAATCCAATCTGGCTTTCGCTTCTAGGCTACTATTATTAACTCCCTTATTCAGATGTTATTCAAATGAGTCTCTCTATTAAAAGAAGTGAACTGATGCAGGCAAAACATATTGTTAGTAAATCTTCCCCAGTTTGGCAACACATTAATGATAGATCTGGCATTCTCAGTGTCAAAAACTCCATCGGCATCTGTTACAACAGAATCAAGATAAAATGAGTGAGATGAAAACAAATGGAGGCAGGGAGGGGAAAGTGCTATCAAATATTTGAAATGCTCTACAGATTCTTTGTCTCCAAAGACTCTCTCACTTTTCAACAAATTGATCATGAACTTGGTACCACATTACGCAAGTAACTTATCTGCAGAAATGCAAACAGGTAAACATGTATCGATAACCGTATGGAAATACTCGGGGCACATAGATGCTGTCAGAATAAAGTATCTGAACATGTCTTTGATGGATTCCTCCTTCTTTGTAACTCTTTTGTCCCTATTTATACCCATTCCTCCAGGCACATCCTCTTTTACACCCAAATGTCCAAGAGTTTAAACATGGTGCCTAACCGAGCATTAAACAGTACAGCATCGTTCATCAGCCCTGAATCTCATTTCTCATTCTGGAAAAACCTTATCCTATAAGTTGATTGCACTTATCAGGCATTCAGATCTGACTAATGTAATTCTTCATTAACAATTTATCCTACTAAAGACACTGCTGCTGCTAAGTCGCTTCAGTCATATCTGACTCTGTGCGACCCCATAGAGGGCAGCCCACCAGGCTCCCCTGTCCCTGGGATTCTCCAGGTAAGAACCCTGGAGTGGGTTGCCATTTCCTTCTCCAATGCATGAAAGTGAAAAATGAAAGTGAAGTTGCTTAGTCCTGTCCAACTCTTCACGACCCCATGGACTGCAGCCCACCAGGCTCCTCCATCCATGGGATTTTCCAGGCAGGAGTACTGGAGTGGGGTACCATTGCCTTCTCTGACTGAAGACGCTAATGGTAGTATAAGTCATCAAAGCACAGACTCTGGAGCTAGGCTGTGAGGGTTCAAATCCTACCACTAGCTGTGAGACATGGATCAAGTTTTTTGACTTTCCTAAGTTTTTTCATCTCTAAAATGGATAATAAAAATAGTACCTACCTACTGGGCTTTTAAGAGATTGAACGAATTAAAATATGCAAGTTATTTAGGGCACTCTCTGACATAGTAAGCACTGTTTTATAACTGTTATTCTTATATGTCAAGCAAATTTTATTTTAAATAGGAGTTCTTGGAGATACCAGTGATATAAATCCAAAAAAAAGACTTTCTAATTGGAAAAATACTAGAACAGCTTATGAAGCAGCTAGGGAAAAATATATACAAATATTTTAAGAACTCTCAAAATAGGCCCTCTCTCTAATGTATGATTACTGCTAGGTTACAGATAATTGAGGTCCAATGAGATGACATTTTCTGGCTGAGGACATAGAGTTAGTGAAGGATGGTGACGAAGTTTGTCTTGGTAGAGCTAAGAAGTGCAGCACTAGGGATCCGGGTCTTTCAATAAAAGTGATGAGACCCCAAAAGCTTCAATATGCCAAAATCTCTCTTCCCCAGTTCTCAGATCTACATCTCTTTCTACTCTATATTCAGCTGTGGATAATACATCCAGGTGCCTCCAAGACACTTCTGTTTCTGTAACCCAGTGTATTCCTCTGTCTATACACAGGAATATTTTGTACCCACTGGTGTTGGAGTTAATGACTATGTTTGAAATCAAAAGGGTTTTTGCTTAGGATGGCAAATTCATGAAGTAACAAAGTTTGCTTATAAAACTTTCTCAGGCTCATATTCCATATCTCTTGTGATAAGGATGATCTCCATCCTCCCAGCGTAGGAAGGATGCATTCCCATAGGAGCTTTTTCTCCCTGATTTCAGGGGAACAAAGTGGGTCAGAATGTTCTTATACAGACTATTTCTCAAGTAAACTTTAATTCAAAATAATCCACATGGTAGCTTAGCACATTTGGGACTCCCCTCCCCAAGCCCAGTCACTCCTATAGCTGCTGTTACTGCTGCTGCTAAGTCGCTTCAGTCATGTCTGACTCTGTGCGACCCCATAGAGGGCAGCCCACCAGGCTCCCCTGTCCCTGGGATTCTCCAGGCAAGAACACTGGAGTGGGTTGCAATTTCCTTCTCCAATGCATGAAACTGAAAAGTGAAAGTGAAGTTGCTCAGTCGTGTCCGACTCTTAGCAACCCCATGGACTGCAGCCCACCAGGCTCCTCCGTCCATGGGATTTTCCAGGCAGGAGTACTGCAGTGGGGTGCCATTGCCTTCTCCGACCCCTATAGCTAACTCTTACCAATTCTCCTATCACTGCCACTTCTTCTAGAATTTCTCACTAGACTAGACTCCTTGAATTATGCTGAATTAGAGGCCTGATGTTATAAACTCTTGAAGCTTCG
>SJYW01039106.1:344859-381120 GCA_006410735.1 Raphicerus campestris
CTTGATTGGTGTCAGATTCTCTGAACCCAAATATCAGCAAGCTATTTCTTCTTATATTATTCACTTCAACCTCCCATGAATAAAAATGTACCATAAACTTTTGTTTACCCTTTGGACAGAAAGCCTTCCTAAGTGAAATACTTTACAAAGTACTAAGTCTAAGACCCTAGTAGATAAAAGAAAAAGATGAGAAGAACTTGAAAAACAATAACCAAAATAAATAAATTAGGGGGCGAATTGAGAGAGTGGCACTGATATATATAGACTGCTGCTGCTGCTGCTGCTGCTGCTGCTGCTAAGTCGCCTCAGTCGTGTCCGACTCTGTGCAACCTCATAGACAGCAGCCCACCAGTCTCCCCTGTCCCTGGGATTCTCCAGGCAAGAACACTGGCATGGGTTGCCATTTCCTTTTCCAATGCATGACACTGAGAAGTGAAAGTGAAGTTGCTCAGTCATGTCCGACTCTTAGCGACTCCATGGACTACAGCCCACCAGGCTCCTCCGTCCATGGGATTTTCCAGGCAAAAGTACTGGAGTGGGGTGCCATTGCCTTCTCCAATATATAGACTACCATATGACAAATAGATAGCTAACGGGAACCTGCTGTATATCATAGGAAGGTCAGCTCAGTGCTTTGATGACCTAGAGGGGTGGGATGGGGCAGGAATGGGAAGGAGACTCAAGAGGGAAAGGATGTATGCATACATACAGCTGATTCACTTTGTAGAGCATAAACTATCACAACATTGTAAAGCAATTATATTCCAATTAAAAACATAATTTTTAAAAAAACCTATAGACTATATAACAAAAAAATTGAATGAATAAATGAATGGTTCTGCTAGAATAGGCTTCAGACTAACTGTGAAGCCTTTCTCCTCTAGTCGATGGTACTTCTTCGGAAGTGGGCATTTTGTCCACATTATAGCCTGAGTTGGGGACTCAGGTGCACCCATAATGTCACCTGCATTACATAATATTTTAAATGCAGGTCTCAGCAGGCTTACAGCTTTTCACATTCTCTGACAGATACTCACATTGACACTAGACTGCATGATAAACCCCAAGAAAGTGACAGGAATTCTATTAATACCTGGATACAGAATTCATAAGGGAACACAGTAGGTCAAGAAGAGATTCCTAAAGTAAGAAACTTTGCCCAAGAATAGACTCAATCAGTTTGATTTGGTCAAATCAAAGGGAAGAGTTTGAAAGAAGCAGCAAAAAGGTTGAATAAGAAAGACTTGCACAGGCATTTTTGAGAATTTGGCTGAAGAAGGAATAAACTTAAAGAGGTAAATAGTGTTTCTATCTAAGTCTTAAGAGAGGAATATCATTAAGGGAGGAGAAGGGAGAAGATAGATGAAGCCAGAGACCATGATAGGAGGGGGTGAGTAGCAGACAAGAGAAAAATAAATAATTGTTGGCTGAATATGATTTGGCTGGAAATGTGTTTAGAACCTGAACATTTTTCACTTCCTGCTAATGATACACAATATTTATTTATTTTCCTCTCAATCTGGATGTGTTCTTTTGCAGTCAGTGTAATGGATGACTCCCTTACATCATAAGGCTGTCATGGCATAAGGTAATAAATATAATTGAATATGGAAAATATGAACTGCTAAAGGAATATTATAATAATCATGGCAAAAGTAAGTGTATATATGAATACTTCGACTCTAAAAATCAAGAGCCAGAACAGATGGATTCCATGAGTGAAAGGGGAAAGAAACCAACAAAAAAATAATCCAGCACCGTGACCACTGTCCAAGTGACCTGTGACCAGATTTCTGAGTGGGATTCTCAGTACTCAGTGAGGAAGGCCCTGCCAGGGGTAGTGTGCTTGTGTCCCGACTATGATGTTTTTATGTTGCTGGGTTTCATGAGGTCTTCTCTGTAGACATCTATCACAAACAGATTTTAGATGCTCTAGGCATCTTTTATTTTGTTGTTGTGCTTCTCTCATTTTGGTGGTTCATATTTAGTCATTGAAAATAAAGATGAACCTGGAAAAAGGAAAAGCTGTCCACTGATGGCTATAGTTAGTGTTTTTGATGCTATATCTGATGACAATCTATTTTTTATTGTAAACTCTTGGGAGTGGAGAAGCATATAATGGGGCTTGGTGATAACTATAGCCTTTCTTACTGTCTCTGACATTGCTTTCAAGTTTGTTGTGTTATTCTGATTTTAAACAAATGCATATTAGACAAAGACAAGCTTAGTGAAGTCCACTCAATAGGCAAATTGAGATAGGTGCATGACCTACACTATATCTGGGTCCTAAGTTGTTAGATGGGACCTTACATTCTAAGAAGGCTTTGGTATGAAGTCATTAAATGGTGGCATGGCCAGATTTTAGGGTGTGGTATCCTTACTTTCTTAAGGATTTCTCCCTGAGTCCAGGAACTTTTCACATTTTAAGTTAACTCATTATTGACCTTGAAGTTTATTGATGGAGCGTTATGGAAGAACCTGTAATGATCTAAAAATCAAATGCAGATGGAATCCCATCTAGCTGTGTTGCACTCAGTCACTTCAGTTCTGTCTGACTCTTTGCAACTTATGGACTGTAGCCTGACAGGCTCCTGTCCATGGGATTCTCCAGGCAAGAATATTGGAGTGGGTTGCTGTGCCTGGCATCAGGGGTCTTCCCAACCCTGGAACTGAACCCATATCTTCTGCATCTCCTGCACTGCAGGCAGGTTCTTTACCCACTAAGCCACCTGGGAAGCCAATCACATCTAGACCCAAATGCAATTCAAATAACATATATTTGATATCATTTATATAAAATTTAGGCTTCCCTGATGGCTTAGACAGTAAAGAATCTGCCTACAATGCAGGAGANCTCCCCGTACCATCCCTCTGGGTCATCCCAGTGCACCAGCCCCAAGCATCCAGTATCATGCATTGAACCTGGACTGGCATTAAACGATGAGGTAGATATATGGAAAAGCCTTCCTTCACAGGAAGAAATAGTTTCAGGCAACCATTGATGAGATTCAGTCCTCCTGGTTGTAGAATTCTGATATTTTTCTTAAATATTGATGAAGTGTTTTTCTGAGCTATTATAAAATATATTAACAAATCTTTATTAATGCCAGTAGTTTAGATGATTTAAAGTTTGGCCTAGGTTTGTATGAACCCTACCTTTTCTTTTTTTTGAATACTTCCTTATATATAGAACTGGTGGCTCAGATGGTAAAGTCTGTTTGCAATGTGGGAGACCTGGGTTCCCTCCCTGGATTGGGAAGATTCCTGGTGGCTCAGATGGTAAACAGTCTGCCTGAAGTGTGGCAGACTGGGTTCCATCCATAGGTTGAGAAGATTCCCTGGAAAAGGGAATGGCAACACACTCCAGTATTCTTGCCTGGTGAGAATTCCTTGGACAGAGGAGCCTGGCAAGCTATAGTCCACGAGATCACAAAGAGTCGGACACGACTAGCTACTAACACACACACACACATCTAGAACCAAACCTCACACAGAATAATCACTGAATAAATTATTTTCTCTTTTTTCTTACTTTGAAGAAAATGGGGTTAATTTAAAGGAGAAAGTGGTATTCAAGATAAAAGAAAGAGAGAGGAGATGATTGTTAAAGCCAAACTCTGGGGAAAATTATTGAAAATAGTAAAGAATATAGCTTAAAACACTAAATGAACATAATATTGAATTTGAAATTAAATGATTTTAAGCATCATGGATTCCCATGAAACAATAAGTATAGTATGAGGTGGTCTTACAGAAACCTCTTGAATATTGAGGTTGAAAAAAGATGTTTCCTTTGGCTAGGGCTTTTTACTTAAAAAGAAAAAACTGTTATGTACATTAATCAATTTGAGAATAAAAATATCAAATAAAATATGCAACTTTATTCTTGTGTGTGCATGTTGAGTCACTCCAGTCATGTCTGACTCTTTGTGACCCCATGGACTGTAGCCCAGCTCCTCTGTCCATGGGATTCTCCTGGAACAATACTGGAGTGGGTTGCCATGCCTTCCTCCAGGGGATCTTCCCAATCCAGGATCGAACCCACGTCTCTATGTCTCCTGCACTGGCAAGTTGTTTACCTCTAAGGCCACCTGGGAAACCCAATCTTATTTAAGGAAGCATATTTTATTTTGTTTTATTCATTGAAATATAACTGTGTTACTTTTTTATTTAAATGTGGTAGAATTGGCATATTTTAAAAAAAATTTTTTACCAGTACTTTGAATACAATAATCATAGTAAAGTCTAACAAGTGGAAATTCATAAACTTTGGAGCCACATATGGTTAAAAAACATTCTTTAGGAAGTTTCCAAACCGCTGAGCTTTGACAGTTCATTGACTTTTTTGTTACTGTTTTACAAAGTGACACATTTACTCATGTAACACCGAGATGTACAAAAAGAAGATATTTTCTTTTTAATTCACATAATATATCATGATTGCCATTTGGATAATGGGGAACTCCATTCCCTGTCAATCCCTTTGGGCCACTCAGCCCTAGATAATTTATCAGTTTAAAACTGACTTTCTTCTTTGGTTACTCCAAAATCTTTACTTCACTGTAAGTAGTGTTTAGGTATAGTAGTTTAATGAAGATTCAGGAGTCACTGGGAGGATTTGCACTGTGAAATGAGCAGTCTGCTGTTTCTGCCTGGCTTTCAGTATCTCAGTTTCCTGGAGCAACAAATTATTTTTGCTTTCTTGTACAGGTGGTTTCATTTACTTGCACTTAGGGAATACGTTCCTACCCAAAGTAAACTTTTCAAAGAAGGTGCTCAATACTGCAGTGGTGTTTTTCTAGAAAGGACATATACCACCTGCCAGTGCAATATTAGTATATTTTACACAGCATATTGTAACACAAATGTTAGAATTGTATACAAGTCATGTATATTAGATTTCTATAATTCATCTATATTTTTGGATGTTGCTGGAGTTCTTTTCACCATCTGGCCATTTTGAACAGACCACAGGTTATTCATTCTCCTCCATGAAATTTGTTTCCAATGATACTCTACTACAAATGATTTTGTCGTGATTATCCTTGTACCTATCTCTTGGAAGATAACATATTTTAACATTATATCTAGTTCTGAGAGAAAGGATTGCACAGTACTAGAAGATGCTGTATTCTTCAATAGCTGTTTGGTTGAAATGAGAGTTTGAGCTGTCTCCTTTCGGAAGGCAGGGAGGCTGTCCTACATATGGGACAAAAATGTTAATGGATGCTTGCTGACCAGAAAAGTTAACTGGGCTTAAGACTGGCTGCTGCTGCTAAGTCGCTTCAGTCGTGTTTGACTCTGTGAGACCACACAGATGGCAGCCCACCAGGCTCCCCCGTCCCTGGTTCACTGTTCCCAAATTCATTTTCTCTTCCTTCTGATATCACAATAGGCATATTTCAGCCTATTTTAGAGTTAAAAGTGCCCACCTGACTGAGTTCTGGTTAAAGGAAGTAATATGTAATATTCTCAGGACTGTTCCATAAAATAGCCCATATAAGCATCTGTTTCTCCTCCACTTTCCTCAGTCACTTTGAAACCCACATGTTGGAAAGTAATAGAATCCTAAGATGGAAGAGGAAAGTGAAAGTGAAAATGTTAGTCATTCAGTCGTGTCTGACTCTTTGTGACCCCACAAACTATAACCCACCAGGCTCCTCTGTCCACAGAATTCTCCAGGCAAGCATACTGGAGTGGGTTGCCATTTCCTACTCCAGAGAATCTTCACAACCTAGAGAACAAGACTTGGGTCTTAAAATCTACAGCTTGGAAGATACACCCCCTACAGATCAATGTTACCCACTTTGACATTACATGGGAAAGAAAGAAACTTCTTTCAGGTTTAAGGCATTGTACACATCTGGCTTCCTCTGTTATAGCATCAAGCATAACCTAAACTATATACTATTTATGAATCTGTTTCCCTTATCTTTAAATGAAGATAGCAATAACCACCCAGTAAAGTTATGTCAGATCACATGGAAAGTGTCTAGTATAATACTCAGCGTGAAGAAGTGAAATGAAAGTCACTCAGTTGCATCCAAATTTGTGACCCCATGGACTGTTATCCACCTGACTGTAGCCTGCATTATAGACAGGTTCTTTACTGTCTGAGCCACTGAGAAAACCCAATACTCAACATAGTGATGCACAGTATTTTTTTTAAGAGGTTTTGAGCAAGGAAGAGGCATTAGACTTCTTTCTAGCTAATTCTTCACATTCAAGGAGAATACTGAGATGTATAAAAGACGATTATATATTTTTTTGGGGGGAGGGGCTTCCCAGGTGGCACTCGTGGTAAAGAATGTGCCTGCCAATGCAGCAGACACAAGGGACATGGGTTCAATCCCTTGGTCGGGAAGATACCCCGGAGTAGGAATTCTTGCCATTCTTTCCATTCTTGACTGGAAAATTCCATGGGCAGAGGAGCCTGGTGGGCAACAGTCCATGAAGTCCCAAAGAGTCAAATACAATTGAGCATACACGTAAACTTTTTTTTAACATTTTTATATTCTGGGAACTGTGAACATAAAATTGTGCTATAACTAAAAAGAAAATAATTTTCACCAAAGCTTTCCATTCTCCCTCTGAAAGCACTCAATATTAAAAAAAAATGAAGGTTTTGATGAGTAGCTTCCTTATGCAACAAGTATAGTGAAGTCATTTCCTTAACCCCCAGTGACATAGTTAAGGGAAAAGAAAAAAAAGATAATCATGTTCTGGTTCTTCTTCTTCTAACCTGAACATTCTGAAGCCATACACTGGTGAACAGCTCCACTCTGCATGCTTCTGTGACCTTGGACCAAGAGGAGTTACATCAGTGATCAAAGGAACAAGGAGAATTCTCAGATAAATATTAGCTTCACACAAAAAGTGTTCCAATGTTGCCCTAATCTACAGGCAACATTTTTTCACTCCTGACATAAATATTAATGAATTTTGTAAGTCAGGAAATGTTTAATGACCAAGGGTTTCAAGCCAAACCATAGTTCTGTCTTCCTCTGTGTTTTTGTGCCCCGATTGCTTTGATTGTGTTTTCCTCCTCTTTTGTCTCACATAAAGACATAACTTTTATTATTTGCACTATGTAATAAAATTTTATCACTAATGACTATCAGTACTTAGAGTCTCAGTGGCACATAGATTTTGATCAAAGGGCATGTGACATTTTAGTAAACAGTTTATCCTGAAATAGCCTTGTGGTTGGTTGAAATGTTACATGTTGTTCAGTAAGAACTTTCCCTCTTTAATTAGTTGTGTTATCTGTGCTTGATATTACATAGTGTTCTTGGGGGTTCAGCCTTGAAGATTTCTCTTTATACTTGGCATGAGCACAATTTCCAGTTTGAAGATCACAGAAAAGCATTATCACTTCAAGGTCACCTAAATTATACTGTTTTCTGCTCTATCAAATCTAAGCAATTTCCTTTACCTTGAATTTATTTCTCATGGGGTTACTTTCCTCCTATTTATCTTACCATTTGCAAAATTGCCCTTTCTTCTCTCCAAATGACACTATATCTGTTCAAGCATCTATCCCAAAGGTGTTCACCCCACTCCCCTGCCATTTGCACATCCCATGAAGTTATAGAGACGTCATGAGTATCTTCTCATCATTTAGAATATGTTTTCACTGTCATTTATACACACAATGCATTCTTTATTGTCTGTTTCCTTGAAAACACTCTAAAATCCATCCGAATCTCAAAATCTGAATGCTATTCATTTTTCTGCTTTTTTCTACCACCAGCCTAACAGGTTAGCAAACCTTGGCTATCATCTATTTCTTGAAAAGGTCCTTGAGAAAGACATTCTGGGGTTGTAAAACTAGGATGAGACTAGGAGACTATCTACATCTCAAAGAAGAATTTATATTGCACGTTTTCTCAAGTAGATGCTTTAAGAAAAGGGAGACTGGGGGCCTATTGCCAGGAACAAACTTATTTACAGTTTAGCCAAGGTGAGGAGAACACTGAGATTATCTTAATCAAGAGCCTTCGTACAGGAATAACATGTCCTCTCTGTTTGCTATGCCAAAAGAAAATCTCATATCATACGCTGTCTCTTGAAAGNGTAGTTTAATGAAGATTCAGGAGTCACTGGGAGGATTTGCACTGTGAAATGAGCAGTCTGCTGTTTCTGCCTGGCTTTCAGTATCTCAGTTTCCTGGAGCAACAAATTATTTTTGCTTTCTTGTACAGGTGGTTTCATTTACTTGCACTTAGGGAATACGTTCCTACCCAAAGTAAACTTTTCAAAGAAGGTGCTCAATACCGCAGTGGTGTTTTTCTAGAAAGGACGTATACCACCTGCCAGTGCAATATTAGTATATTTTACACAGCATATTGTAACACAAATGTTAGAATTGTATACAAGTCATGTATATTAGATTTCTATAATTCATCTATATTTTTGGATGTTGCTGGAGTTCTTTTCACCATCTGGCCATTTTGAACAGACCACAGGTTATTCATTCTCCTCCATGAAATTTGTTTCCAATGATACTCTACTACAAATGATTTTGTCGTGATTATCCTTGTACCTATCTCTTGGAAGATAACTTATATTTTAACATTATATCTAGATCTGAGAAAAAGGATTGCACAGTACTAGAAGATGCTGTATTCTTCAATAGCTGTTTGGTTGAAATGAGAGTTTGAGCTGTCTCCTTTCGGAAGGCAGGGAGGCTGTCCTACATATGGGACAAAAATGTTAATGGATGCTTGCTGACCAGAAAAGTTAACTGGGCTTAAGACTGGCTGCTGCTGCTAAGTCGCTTCAGTCGTGTTTGACTCTGTGAGACCACACAGATGGCAGCCCACCAGGCTCCCCCGTCCCTGGTTCACTGTTCCCAAATTCATTTTCTCTTCCTTCTGATATCACAATAGGCATATTTCAGCCTATTTTAGAGTTAAAAGTGCCCACCTGACTGAGTTCTGGTTAAAGGAAGTAATATGTAATATTCTCAGGACTGTTCCATAAAATAGCCCATATAAGCATCTGTTTCTCCTCCACTTTCCTCAGTCACTTTGAAACCCACATGTTGGAAAGTAATAGAATCCTAAGATGGAAGAGGAAAGTGAAAGTGAAAATGTTAGTCATTCAGTCGTGTCTGACTCTTTGTGACCCCACAAACTATAACCCACCAGGCTCCTCTGTCCACAGAATTCTCCAGGCAAGCATACTGGAGTGGGTTGCCATTTCCTACTCCAGAGAATCTTCACAACCTAGAGAACAAGACTTGGGTCTTAAAATCTACAGCTTGGAAGATACACCCCCTACAGATCAATGTTACCCACTTTGACATTACATGGGAAAGAAAGAAACTTCTTTCAGGTTTAAGGCATTGTACACATCTGGCTTCCTCTGTTATAGCATCAAGCATAACCTAAACTATATACTATTTATGAATCTGTTTCCCTTATCTTTAAATGAAGATAGCAATAACCACCCAGTAAAGTTATGTCAGATCACATGGAAAGTGTCTAGTATAATACTCAGCGTGAAGAAGTGAAATGAAAGTCACTCAGTTGCATCCAAATTTGTGACCCCATGGACTGTTATCCACCTGACTGTAGCCTGCATTATAGACAGGTTCTTTACTGTCTGAGCCACTGAGAAAACCCAATACTCAACATAGTGATGCACAGTATTTTTTTTAAGAGGTTTTGAGCAAGGAAGAGGCATTAGACTTCTTTCTAGCTAATTCTTCACATTCAAGGAGAATACTGAGATGTATAAAAGACGATTATATATTTTTTTGGGGGGAGGGGCTTCCCAGGTGGCACTCGTGGTAAAGAATGTGCCTGCCAATGCAGCAGACACAAGGGACATGGGTTCAATCCCTTGGTCGGGAAGATACCCCGGAGTAGGAATTCTTGCCATTCTTTCCATTCTTGACTGGAAAATTCCATGGGCAGAGGAGCCTGGTGGGCAACAGTCCATGAAGTCCCAAAGAGTCAAATACAATTGAGCACACACGTAAACTTTTTTTTAACATTTTTATATTCTGGGAACTGTGAACATAAAATTGTGCTATAACTAAAAAGAAAATAATTTTCACCAAAGCTTTCCATTCTCCCTCTGAAAGCACTCAATATTAAAAAAAAATGAAGGTTTTGATGAGTAGCTTCCTTATGCAACAAGTATAGTGAAGTCATTTCCTTAACCCCCAGTGACATAGTTAAGGGAAAAGAAAAAAAAGATAATCATGTTCTGGTTCTTCTTCTTCTAACCTGAACATTCTGAAGCCATACACTGGTGAACAGCTCCACTCTGCATGCTTCTGTGACCTTGGACCAAGAGGAGTTACATCAGTGATCAAAGGAACAAGGAGAATTCTCAGATAAATATTAGCTTCACACAAAAAGTGTTCCAATGTTGCCCTAATCTACAGGCAACATTTTTTCACTCCTGACATAAATATTAATGAATTTTGTAAGTCAGGAAATGTTTAATGACCAAGGGTTTCAAGCCAAACCATAGTTCTGTCTTCCTCTGTGTTTTTGTGCCCTGATTGCTTTGATTGTGTTTTCCTCCTCTTTTGTCTCACATAAAGACATAACTTTTATTATTTGCACTATGTAATAAAATTTTATCACTAATGACTATCAGTACTTAGAGTCTCAGTGGCGCATAGATTTTGATCAAAGGGCATGTGACATTTTAGTAAACAGTTTATCCTGAAATAGCCTTGTGGTTGGTTGAAATGTTACATGTTGTTCAGTAAGAACTTTCCCTCTTTAATTAGTTGTGTTATCTGTGCTTGATATTACATAGTGTTCTTGGGGGTTCAGCCTTGAAGATTTCTCTTTATACTTGGCATGAGCACAATTTCCAGTTTGAAGATCACAGAAAAGCATTATCACTTCAAGGTCACCTAAATTATACTGTTTTCTGCTCTATCAAATCTAAGCAATTTCCTTTACCTTGAATTTATTTCTCATGGGGTTACTTTCCTCCTATTTATCTTACCATTTGCAAAATTGCCCTTTCTTCTCTCCAAATGACACTATATCTGTTCAAGCATCTATCCCAAAGGTGTTCACCCCACTCCCCTGCCATTTGCACATCCCATGAAGTTATAGAGACGTCATGAGTATCTTCTCATCATTTAGAATATGTTTTCACTGTCATTTATACACACAATGCATTCTTTATTGTCTGTTTCCTTGAAAACACTCTAAAATCCATCCGAATCTCAAAATCTGAATGCTATTCATTTTTCTGCTTTTTTCTACCACCAGCCTAACAGGTTAGCAAACCTTGGCTATCATCTATTTCTTGAAAAGGTCCTTGAGAAAGACATTCTGGGGTTGTAAAACTAGGATGAGACTAGGAGACTATCTACATCTCAAAGAAGAATTTATATTGCACGTTTTCTCAAGTAGATGCTTTAAGAAAAGGGAGACTGGGGGCCTATTGCCAGGAACAAACTTATTTACAGTTTAGCCAAGGTGAGGAGAACACTGAGATTATCTTAATCAAGAGCCTTCGTACAGGAATAACATGTCCTCTCTGTTTGCTATGCCAAAAGAAAATCTCATATCATACGCTGTCTCTTGAAAGTGAATTCGCTCAGCCTGTTCGAATCTTTGTGACCCCATGGACTTAGCCTACGAGGCTCCTCCATCCATGGAATTTTCCAGGTGAGAGTATTGAAGTGTGTTGCCATTTCCTTCTTCAGGGGGTCTTCCCGACCCAGGGATTAAACTCGGGTCTCCACCATTGCAAGCTGACCTTTTACCGTCTGAGCCACCATAGTACCTGCCTCTTGGGGGGCTCTAAATAATGTCCTCAGATGAGGAGTGTGTGCAGTCTCTGAACAGTTTTGTGCACTACTGGAAGGAAAAGGACACTTACCCCATTATTTTTCTCTCAGCGGCCCAATAGTGCTCATACATGAAATTATTCCATAGGAAATCCTTTACTAAATTCATAAACGCCTTTGGTAAAAATAGGATGCAAGAGATTTCTGTGTATTAATTTTTTTCTTGCAACTTTACCACATTTATTGATGAGCTCTAGTAGTTTTCTGGTAACATCTTTAGGATGTCCTATGTATAGCATTGTGTCATCTGCATAAAATAAGTTTTACTTCTTTTCCATCTTGGATTCGTTTTCCTTTTCTTTTTTCTCTGACTGCTATGGCTAGGATTTCCAAAACTATGTTGAATAAGTGTGCCAAGAGTAGACATCCTTGTCTTGCTCTTAATCTTTGAGGAAATGCTCTCAGTTTTTCACTGTTGAGAATGTGTCTGCTGTGGGTTGGTCATATGTGACCTTTATTGTGTTGAGGTAGGCTCCTTCCATGTCCACTGTCTGGAGAGTTGTTTATTGTTTTTTTAAAATCATAAATGAGTATTGAATTTGTCAAAACCTTTTTCTGCATCTGTTGAGATGATGATATGGTTTTTATTTTTCAGTTTGTTAATGTGACTTGTGGAAGGGATTTAGATGGTCCTCCAAGGGTCCTGTGGTCTAGTAGTTTTCAGAATGGCAGACTCTTGAATTATGTCCTATGAGAAGCCTGGGATCCTCACTTTCCTACAATGGAAAAAATTGGACATGAGAGAATGGTCATGTCCCAGGTCTCAAGTGAGCCTTTGGGACAGGCTGCCAAGTGAGGAAAATTTTTCATAGATTTTTGGATTTGGGACAGAGGTAGTGGAATAGTTTGGGCCCCACAGTTCAAAAAGAAGCAGCTTGTTAAAATTTGAAAATTTCCATGTCTTTTTTAATAGCTGTCCTTTTACAGTTGATTTCTTAGTTTGAATTTGCTATTTTCCTCTTGCTTATTTCCCATAAGGTATTTGGAAAAATTGAAAATTCATTTTTATGATGATTTAAAACAATAAAAATCATTTAAAAATAAGGGAATTGGGGAGATTTTACTCCCAAAAAGGTTAGTCTCAGGATCCAAAGGAAGTAATTCCCCTTATTTCTCAATCAGTAGAGAGCAAATACATCTTGTGCATTTTAATATCCATGGAGTGGCTTTTGATAAACCTAAATGTTATGGACCCCAAATCACTAACTCCAGTAATAATTTACTTCTCTATAATTTAAAAAGGAGAATTAGAAAGTTAAGAGAAAATGAAGCATAATAAAATAAGCTTATTACTGCACTTAATGTACTAGGTTTTGCCTTAATTCCTGCCATCTAGGCTTTTCTTACTAGATCTGCAAAATCCATAGCCTAGAAATGTTGTGATATACAATCTTTAATGTTGAACTTTGTGCTACAGGGAAAATATACTCAGAAGACAAACAAGAACTATTTTTGTATAACTGTAATGGCATTTTTCCTATTGATTTGTCATTTATTTTTCATGTAGTTTGATAAATAATTTGAAGTTCATATCTAAAATTTCTACAAGATGGTCATAGATTCCCAGTCAATGAACCAAACATACCTAAATTATCCATTTGTCTATGATTTAAAATTCTTCACACATTTGTAAAACAAAAAGCAATTTAAATATTATGTATTCTCATATCCAGATAATAAGTGTTGAAAGCAGTCATCTAATTCTACCTTTTGATATAGATTCTGTAGAATGTGTTTAACATATNTAGACATAACTCATTATTATTTTTTCAGGAAGCTTTGCTGAGATGCTAAATATCTACACGTATTTTAATAGCAAAAGCCTCTGTTGCTATAAAACAAGGGTGACTAATGCTGACCAGAGCTCTTTTCTACACTGATTCTTAGTGCCCTTCTTGGGTGTGATAAGACAGAATCAATAGACCATTGCTCCTAACCTTTACTTATGGGAGCTAGGGAATAATTTCAGCTGCTCTTCTTCAATATCTACTATAATAAACCATGGAAAACTTGTGGATGAGTTCAGAAATAACTCCATGCTACATAGAAAAAAAAGAGAGAGAGAAATACAACCTCACTTTTTAACCTAGGCTGTTTATGCATTGAAATTTATAAATCCTGCTTGAGGAGACTGGCTTTCCTTCAAGGGTACAAATCATTTCCAAACACATTATTATACTGTCATTATTTATGTTCATATATATTTTTAAATGATATATATCATGAAGTCACCTGACCACTCTGGTATTCAGTACATTTATGTATAAAAAATTAAATTTTCTCAGTGATAAATTCAGTCTAAAATTCTCTTCTCAATTTCCCATTATATTGAAACTCATTTTTTACCTTTCTGACATTAAAATAGTGTATGTGATTTACAAAACATACTTTGGAATGTAACATGATTACTGAAGTTTNAATTGTCTCAGTGATAAATTCAGTCTAAAATTCTCTTCTCAATTTTCCATTATATTGAAACTCATTTTTTACCCTTCTGACATTAAAATAGTATATGTGATTTACAAAACATACTTTGGAATGTAACATGATTACTGAAGTCTTATTTCCAAACTTGGTCACATAGCAACTTATGGCCATAATCTTGTAACTGTAAAAAGTTTCTTAAAGAAAGTGATCTCAAAAGGAATCAGCATAATAGATTGCATTTTTGTGTGGCAAAGCATCAGCTTTTTTCTACCAACGATATCTTTGAACATCGTACTATTCAACCAAGCATAGAAATGTTCTTACCTGTAATAGCCTCAGTAATCAAAGATTCTTTTTTTTCTTCTTTCAACAACACCTGAGTTAAGACAGAAGATTTGTGGACAGTTTTCTCCGAAGAAATCATTTGCAATGAAGATCCTTCTCTTATTCTCTATTTCATTCTTCTTTGATGTCTTCATTCCACCAGGTAAAATGAATATTATTGCCAGCAGGAGTCAGCTTTAAATAAGGGGCATATCAGGATTTTTAAGTAAATATCATTAATGTTATAGAATCATATTAATACCATAGCAGGACACCATTATATTTTCTCATTAGGNTTCATTCTTCTTTGATGTCTTCATTCCACCAGGTAAAATGAATATTATTGCCAGGAGGAGTCAGCTTTAAATAAGGGGCATGTCAGAATTTTTAAGTAAATATCATTAATGTTATAGAATCATATTAATACCATAGCAGGACAACATTATATTTATTTGCAGCCCCTAATGAGAAAATATTTGGATAATTTTAAGGACATGAACTAATAAACACTGTAATTCACTAAGTTTTTAAGTTGTTGGAAGAAAATACTTACTGTGATCTCATCAGTCCCTGAAGAGTGTATCTATTCAATATTTAAATTCTACTAAATTTAATATACACTAATATCTTTTTTAAAATTGAAATGGAATGATTTTAGGTTTGGAAATTATTCATTCCACATTTTTATAGTATTGATAACAGAGGTTATGTGAAGTTTAATGACAAAGTGTGTATAGACAAAGCTATGGTTTTTCCAGTAGTCAGAAACCGATATGAAAGTTGGACCTTAGAGAAAGCTGCGTGCCAAAGAATTGATTCTTTCAAATTGTGGTGCTGGAGAAGACTCTTGAGAGTCCCTTGGACTACAAGGAGATCAAACCAATCAATCCGGAAATCAACCCTGAGTATTCGTTGGAAGGACTGATGCTGAAGCCGGAGTTCCAATACCTTGGCCACCTGATATGAAGAGCCAATTCTTTGGATAAGCCCCTGATGCTGGAAAAGACTGAAGGCAAAAGGAAAAAGGGGCAGCAGAGGATGGTATGGTTAAATAGAATCACTGACTCAATGGATGTGAATTTTTAGCAAACTCCAGAGCAACTTAATGTGCAGCAGTCCATGGGATCGCAGAGTCAGATGCAACTTAGTGACTGAATAACAACAAATAACATTTATTATATCCATAAATGAGACTAGCTGCATGTCTACTCTCTTCCAGTTGAATTCTTCTTCCTTATCTTGCTGCTTTCCCTGAAATACCAAGACATCTGTCACTACTGATACCAGAGATGATCACCAAAAAATAAATCTGAAGTATCCTATTCTCTCATTGCTACTCTGCTCTAATGCTCAAAAATAAATGTTAGCTTACAATTTCTTCACAAAAGTGGAAAAGTAAATAAGCTTGAAAATATAACCCATATAACTCAGGTTGCAATTAATTTAAATGACTAAATTTTTCCTCCATCTTCATAAAAACTTATTAGAATATGCTCACTAAAATTCCCTCTATTTCTAGAAATTTTCTATGATATTATGTATATTTTATAAATTTCAAAATGCACTGATGTTTTTTCATGTTAATAATAATAATTGTAATAGCTACCACCTGTTCTGCCTTTTGCCTACATTAATTTATCTGTTCTGCCTTTTGTCTACATTTATTTATTTCTCCTTATGATAGCCAGGTAAGGTATCTTAGGAATAACCAAATCTTTTATTTACTGATTCAACCCAATTTTAAAGAAATGTGTGCTACTTATTTATCATTTTCTAAAGCCTCTTATAGTATATAGGACCATGAAATAAAGATAAGTACATGAATGTCTTCACTTTGGAAAATTTTTTTTTAACTTCTAAAGTTATTTTTTCTTTTACAGTGGGCTCTAGGTCTGTTGGAAGTACTTTGCCACCACGAAAACTCTCATGTCTAGTGAAGCTTGAGAAACTAAGCTCAGAGACACGTAATTCCTCTGCAATATTTGAAAATGCACAATATCGTACAGAGGAAAAACAGAAAGGTAAAAAAAAAAAACAAATAGAATTATATCTTGCATATTTTAATTACTATCTGTCAAACAGAATGAAGGAAATATCCCAAGGATGCTTTCAGCCCATTTACTTAACTCTTCTTGTCTTTTATCTTCTAGGCTTATGAGGGCTGAATTTCTTGGTTTGGTTGTTTTTGGTTTTTTTTTGGGTCATGCCACGCAGCATGTGGGATCTAAGTTCCCTGACCAAGGATTGAATCTGCGCCCCCTATATTGGAAGTGCAGAGTCTTAACCACTAGACCACCAGGGAAGTCCCTGAATTTCATGTTTAAAGTGGAGAAGAAGCTCCTATTTTAAGTCATAGGGTCTTATTTTTGATGAAACTCTTTCTAGACAAATGTCCTCAGTATTTCCAGGAGGGAAAATTCTCCAACCATTGCCTCCAAATTTCTACTTTTTTACATGTTGTTAGTACCATTAAGCTTGTCTCAGTTTTTCTTTTATCTGACAACTGGCAGATTTTGTTTTTGTTAATCACTGCTGCCCACCGTTTGTAACTCTGATAACCTTGGCTATCATATATAAAAGATATAGTCATATAGAAAGAGTAATTAAGGTGTTCTAATGAATGCCATGAAAGGTATAATTAAGATAATTTGAAGACACAGCTGAGCAACAAAAGTCCAGACTGGGTGCTGAAGAATTGTTTAAAAAATGTTTTTTCTGTTTTAATCTTTATCTCAATCATGATTTAGGTTATTATTCAGCAAAATACCTTCTAAAGTGAGAATGATATGAACACCATGCCAGTGATACAGATAAATTTCTGTGAGAGGGTAAACAAAGAGAGTTACTTTTTGACATTATTCAGAAAAAGACTTAGTGATAAGGTCTTTAGTCGACTTTACTCATATGTGGGTCTCTCTCTTTTTTTTTTTTTTTTTTTTGGCAGAGTGTCATTGCTAAAGCTACCATAGTGCTCAATATATAGTAGGAGCTCAATAAAGATTTATTGAATCAGTCAATAAATGAATAGATAGATAAGTGGATAGAGGGAGAGAAGAACCAAAGAAATAGTCCAGAAATTCAGGGATCAAGATGGCAGAGTAGGAGGAAGGGGAACTTATGTCCCCCCATGAACACACAAAAATGCCATCTACATGTGGGACAACCCTCAGTAAAAAATAACTGGAGACCGCAGTAGGACGCCTGTATAAGCAAAGCTGTGAGAAAGATATACATGGAATCGGATAGGAAAGGACGAGAAGTGATGAGTGTCCCTGGGAGGGGTTTCCAAAGAAAAGGGAGATTACACAGGAGGAGATTTACCCTGGGGAGGAAGCATTTCAAACCCCTTATTGGGTGCTCCAGCCTGGAGTTTCTACAGAAGGAAAACAAGCCTCCTTGGCTGTTTGGGGGCTGCTGGGACTAACAGAAAGACCACGGGAAGGCTAGACTTCACTCATGAGAATCCCTTGCACATACTGACTTGCCCAGGAGCCAGAGTGGAGAGGGTGGATTGAGAACTATCCCAGTGGCTGCCTGGCTTCCCATGACCACTCTGGCATACGTCCCAGCCTGAGATGAGCGAACACCCCAGCGCCACTTATTCCACGTCTCAGCGGTGCACTAGTCCTAGAGCCGCCGCAGCTGGGGAGAGAGCTGGGCCATGGCATGAGAGGTGACCTGCACCCTTAGCAGCTGGGTGGGGTGAGGGCAGCCATTCCTGGTGAGTACTGTGGCAGTGCATTAGAGGCAGCTTGGAACTTGGACAGCAGCCAGTTCACCGCAGCCTGTGCACTGATACATGCGGAGAGCCGATGAAGCCTCACCTGCCCTGTGGGTTCACAGCAGGGTGGGGCCAGGGGAGTTTGGGGGAGCGATTGTCTGTGAGGGACAAAGAGGACTTGGACCCAAGGCTGCATCTGAGCAAGGCAAGGGCAACAGCTTCTGGCATGTGCATGGGTGGTGCCTTGGAGGCAGCTTGGATACCCGCCTGTAGCTTCTGCTGCAGCCTAGGTCCCCTCATGAGCGTGAGTCCCCCTTGCTTTAGCACTCCCTCCTCTAGGGCAAGAATCTCAGTGCTGGGAGAGCAGAGAGCACATATTTAAAGGACATGGAGCCAGCTCAGACCTGACCCTCAGCAACTAGAGATCCAGCCTTACCCCTGATTGGGCAACAAATACCACTCAGTAGAGGAAAAGCCCTGCCTCACACCTGCCTTCAGCTCTGTTCCGTCCATCTCCAGCCCCACTACCTAGAAAGGTGATAGCTACCATCACACACTGAGAAAACATTTGATTTGTATCTATATCAAATCTACCTCTTCAAGCAAAGCACTGGGTTCATGTACACTGAATAGAGATTCTCCCGTATTAGGACACGCCTTCAGGACCACTGCAGGTAACTGCTTCACCTAAATTCACAGAGAAAGTTAAGCAAAATGAGAAAGCAGAGGAACTGGTCTCAATTGAAAGAGCAAGAGAAAATGTGTGAAAAATAAATCATAAAATAGAAATGAATAATTTACCAGGTAAGGATTGAAAACATTAGTAGTAAGAATGCTAACTGAATTAAGAAAAAGAATAGATGGTGAAAGAACATAGTGAAAAATTTAACAAGGGACTAGAAAATATACAAAAGACCTGACTGTGAATGAAAATAGCTGATTAAATGATATAGAAGAATACATAAGTGATCTGAAAGGTAGAATATGGAAATCACTCTATCCAAGACTTTTGCTAAAAGAAAAGCACATTTTAAAAAATGAAAACTGTTCAAGATATCTTAGATGTAACATCAAGCATACCAACATTCACATTATAGGGGTCCTGGAAGGAAAAGGGAGAGAAAAGGAGATTGAAAGTGTATATGATGAAATTATAGTTAAAAACCTGCCAAACCTAAAGAAGAAAACAGATAACCAAGTAGAGAAAGCACAGAGAGTCCCAAACAATATGATCACAGATAGACTCATCCTAAGACATATCATAATTAAAATGGCAAAAATTTAAGAGAGAAATCAAGTTCCTCCTCCTTGTGAGGACACAGCAAGAAAATGATCATTTATGAACCAAGAAGTGAATTCCTCAGCAGACACCAAATCTACTGTTGCCTTCACCTTAAACTTATAGCCTCCAAAACGGAGAAATAAATGTCTATTCTTTATAAACAAACAAAAAAATTCTAAAGGCAGCAAGGAAAAGACAGAGTCATTCATAAAGGAACTCTCATAAGGCTTTCAGCTTATTTTTCTGCAGAAATTTTGCAGATGGAAGGGAGTAGCATGATACATTTAAAGAGCTGAAAGGGAAAAACTTGCTATCTATGATAGTCTATCCAGCAAGATTGATATTTAGAATTGAATAAGAGGTAAAGAACTTCTCAGAAAAGACAATATTTAAAAAGTTCAACAATACTAACTACCCTCAATATCTCCTCTAAGTAGAAAGAATTAAGAATCTATAGGAAAAGGAAAATACCACTAGGAAAGGCAAATGTATAGTAAGGGCTGAGGATCAACCACTTCCATATGCTAGTGTGAAGATTAAAAGACATGAAAATTGCAAAAGCCACCATAATTGAAATGAACAGCTATAGGACGAACATGAAGATGTAAAATGACACTGAAAATATAAAATATGGGAAAGGAGCATGATAACTCATAATCATGTATGTACCCAGCATAGGACTACCCAAATGTACAAAACAAATATTAACTGATGTAAAGGGAGAAATTGGCAATAACACAATAATAGTAGGGGCCTTTACATCCCACTTACATCAATAGATCATCCAGACAGAAAATTAATAAGGCAATAGTGGTTTTAAAACAATAAAATAGTTGGACTTAATAGATACCTATAAGACATTCTTCCCTGGTGGCTCAGACGGTAAAGCGTCTGTCTACAATGCCAGAGACCCGGGTTGGGAAGATCCCCTGGAGAAGGAAATGGCAATCCACTCCAGTACTATTGCCTGGAAAATCCCATGGACAGAGGAGCCTGGTAGGCTACAGTCTATGGGGTCACGAAGAGTCGGACACGACTGAGTGACTTCACTCAACTTCACTCATAAGACATTCTATCCCCATCAGCAGACTATGCATTTTTTGTAAGTGCACATGGAACATTCTCCAGGATAAATTGTACACCAAGCCACAGAACAAGTCTCAACAAATTTAAAAGGACAGAAATTATATATATCAAGCATTTTTTTCTATCACATAATATGAAACTAGAAATCAATTACAGAAAGAAAAATAGGAAAAACCAAAACATGTGGATACTAAAAAATATAGTACTAAAAAACCAATGCATCGATGAAAAATTTTTAAAAATCATAAATACTTTGAGATAAATGAAAATGCTAACACAATTTTTAAAAATCTATGGGATGCAGCAAAAGCATTTGTGAGAAAAAGTCATAGCAATGTAGGCCTTTCTCAGAAAACAAGAGAAATCTCAAATAAACAACCTAACATACCATTTAAGAGAATTTATAAAAAACAAACTAACTAAGCTCTAAGTCAGCAGAAAGGACGTAATAAAGATCAGAGAAGAAATTAATAACACAGACACACACACACACACAAAAATAGAAAAGATTAATAAACAGAGCTGTTTTTTGGAAAAGATAAACCTTTAGTCAGGCTCACCAAGAAGGAAAGAGAAAGGGCCAAAACAGACAAAATAAGCACTAAAAGAAGCAACAGCATCAATCAGTTGTTGTTATGGTTGTTCTGTCACTCAGTCGTGTCCCACTCTTTGGCACCCCATGGACTGTAGCACGCCAGGCTTCCCTGTCCTTCACTATCTCCCAGAGCTTGCTCAAACTCATGTCCCTTGAGTCAGTGATATTAATCAATACCACAGAGAAACAAAAAAGTCATAAGACCATATAATGAGCAGTTGTATTTCAACAAATTAGAACCTAGAAGAAATGGACAGATTTCTAGATAACATGCCAACGTGTAAATCAAGAAGAAATAATTTGAACGGGCTGATCACTAACATCACATCAAAAATAATAAAAACACCTAGGAATAAAACTAATCAAAGCAGTCATAGACCTATAATCTGAAAATTATAAAACATTGATGAAGGAAATTGAAATGATACAAAATAATGGAAAGATAACCCGTGTTATTGAACTGGAAGAAATAATATTGCAAAAATGGTGACAATATGTAAAGCAATCTAGAGATTGGTTGGACCACTCATATTTAGTGGCTCTAGAGAACAAAGGTATTAATAAATTGCAAGCTTTCCATGTATCCGTTATTGAATCAATATCTAATCAATCAAAATTTGTAGAGATGTGACATCTGTATTAGGAATCAGATATTTTCTGATTTACTTGACTTGCTCTGATACAGAGAAGAAAAATTCCAATGAAAAAATGAGAGAATTTCTTTTTCTCCCCTCTGTGGCCTGTGCTTCTTCTTTTAAATACATGTATTTCTTACCTGGATTATTAATTCCATTCACCTCCCCCCCTTTTTTTTTTCAGCTGGAAGTAAACAGCCCTACGTTCTCTTTAATCTGACACGTGCATGTATAATGTTTGGTGGTCATTGTAAAAGTAAATGTGGTGAAAATGAATTTAGGATGGTATATTGTGGTGTTTATACATTGCTTTGCTGCATTAGACAATGTAAACCTAAGGAGTATAAATAACCGAAGAGACCAATTCACAGAAAGATAATCAATATGAACTGTCTTCTCACTACTTCATTACATCTATTACTTCATTCACAGCTTAATGTTTCTGTTCATAAATCTCTAATAAATGAAGGATGAAATAAAATACATTTCAACCTGAACCATTCATGAACATTGTGCCTACTTGGAGGAAAGAGTCAAGAGTACAGAAGAGAGCTTTGAACTTGAGAATAGCAATAGAATGAGAAAATTCCATCATTGGACTACAGTGTTAAATAAAATTCTGGGGACAATTCTATGTTTAATGTGAAAAGCATGCTGTCAATTATTGGTGATGAATATCAAGCATTCTTTTAGAAGAAACAAGAATGGAGAGAGAGTTTATGAGAGATGGAAGGTATGTGTTATCCCTGGAACTAGTGAAAATGGTTGCAAGAGCTTTGAAATGTGGAGTCGTTGTAACTTTCTTAATTATGTTTTTCCTCTGTTTATTGATAGAATTCTAAAAATAAAAATAATTTTCAAGTAACATAGTCTGTCTTTTGAGAAAAAATAACTCCAAATGGTATTATAGAAGGGAACTACTTGAATGAAGAAAGAGAAGATAAATCTCTGCAACTTATGGTAATAATAATAATAATTTTGAAGTGTTATAATTGCAACTTTTTGTTTTATGTTGTGTTTTTAAGATATTTTCTCATGTCACATAATTCTATCAGCTTGTTACCAGTATTTCTAATCTTAATATTTTCCTTGTATGTACATAANGCCGCAGCCTGTGCACTGATACATGCAGAGAGCCGATGAAGCCTCACCTGCCCTGTGGGGTCACAGCAGGGTGGGACCAGAGGAGATTGGGGGAGCAATTGTCTGTGAGGGACAAAGAGGACTTGGACCCAATGCTGCATCTGAGCAAGGCAAAGGCAGCAGCTTCTGTCATGTGCATGGGTGGTGCCTTGGAGGCAGCTTGGATACCCGTCTGTAGCTTCTACTGCAGCCTAGGTCCCGTCATGAGCCAAGAGCAAGCGTGAGTCCCCCTTGCTTCAGCACTCCCTCCTCTAGGGCAAGAATCTCAGTGCTGGGAGAGCAGAGAGCACATATTTAAAGGACATGGAGCCAGCTCAGACCTGACCCTCAGCAACTAGAGATCCAGCCTTACCCCTGATTGGGCAACAAATACCACTCAGTAGAGGAAAAGCCCTGCCTCACACCTGCCTTCAGCTCTGTTTCGTCCATCTCCAGCCCCACTACCTAGAAAGGTGATTGCTACCATCACACACTGAGAAAACATTTGATTTGTATCTATATCAAATCTACCTCTTCAAGCAAAGCACTGGGCTCATGTACACTGAATAGAGATCCTCCCGTATTAGGACACGCCTTCAGGACCACTGCAGGTAACTGCTTCACCGAAATTCATAGAGAAAGTTAAGCAAAATGAGAAAGCAGAGGAACTGGTCTCAGTTGAAAGAGCAAGAGAAAATGTGTGAAAAATAAATCATAAAATAGAAATGAATAATTTACCAGGTAAGGACTGAAAACATTAGTAGTAAGAATGCTAACTGAATTAAGAAAAAGAATAGATGGTGAAAGAACATAGTGAAAAATTTAACAAGGGACTAGAAAATATACAAAAGACCTGACTGTGAATGAAAATAGCTGATTAAATGATATAGAAGAATACATAAGTGATCTGAAAGGTAGAATATGGAAATCACTCTATCCAAGACTTTTGCTAAAAGAAAAGCACATTTTAAAAAATGAAAACTGTTCAAGATATCTTAGATGTAACATCAAGCATACCAACATTCACATTATAGGGGTCCTGGAAGGAAAAGGGAGAGAAAAGGAGATTGAAAGTGTATATGATGAAATTATAGTTAAAAACCTGCCAAACCTAAAGAAGAAAACAGATAACCAAGTAGAGAAAGCACAGAGAGTCCCAAACAATATGATCACAGATAGACTCATCCTAAGACATATCATAATTAAAATGGCAAAAATTTAAGAGAGAAATCAAGTTCCTCCTCCTTGTGAGGACACAGCAAGAAAATGATCATTTATGAACCAAGAAGTGAATTCCTCAGCAGACACCAAATCTACTGTTGCCTTCACCTTAAACTTATAGCCTCCAAAACGGAGAAATAAATGTCTATTCTTTATAAACAAACAAAAAAATTCTAAAGGCAGCAAGGAAAAGACAGAGTCATTCATAAAGAAACTCTCATAAGGCTTTCAACTTATTTTTCTGCAGAAACTTTGCAGATGGAAGGGAGTAGCATGATACATTTAAAGAGCTGAAAAGGAAAAACTTGCTATCTATGATAGTCTATCCAGCAAGATTGATATTTAGAATTGAATAAGAGGTAAAGAACTTCTCAGAAAAGACAATATTTAAAAAGTTCAACAATACTAACTACCCTCAATATCTCCTCTAAGTAGAAAGAATTAAGAATCTATAGGAAAAGGAAAATACCACTAGGAAAGGCAAATGTATAGTAAGGGCTGAGGATCAACCACTTCCATATGCTAGTGTGAAGATTAAAAGACATGAAAATTGCAAAAGCCACCATAATTGAAATGAACAGCTATAGGACGAACATGAAGATGTAAAATGACACTGAAAATATAAAATATGGGAAAGGAGCATGATAACTCATAATCATGTATGTACCCAGCATAGGACTACCCAAATGTACAAAACAAATATTAACTGATGTAAAGGGAGAAATTGGCAATAACACAATAATAGTAGGGGCCTTTACATCCCACTTACATCAATAGATCATCCAGACAGAAAATTAATAAGGCAATAGTGGTTTTAAAACAATAAAATAGTTGGACTTAATAGATACCTATAAGACATTCTTCCCTGGTGGCTCAGACGGTAAAGCGTCTGTCTACAATGCCAGAGACCCGGGTTGGGAAGATCCCCTGGAGAAGGAAATGGCAATCCACTCCAGTACTATTGCCTGGAAAATCCCATGGACAGAGGAGCCTGGTAGGCTACAGTCTATGGGGTCACGAAGAGTCGGACACGACTGAGTGACTTCACTCAACTTCACTCATAAGACATTCTATCCCCATCAGCAGACTATGCATTTTTTGTAAGTGCACATGGAACATTCTCCAGGATAAATTGTACACCAAGCCACAGAACAAGTCTCAACAAATTTAAAAGGACAGAAATTATATATATCAAGCATTTTTTTCTATCACATAATATGAAACTAGAAATCAATTACAGAAAGAAAAATAGGAAAAACCAAAACATGTGGATACTAAAAAATATAGTACTAAAAAACCAATGCATCGATGAAAAATTTTTAAAAATCATAAATACTTTGAGATAAATGAAAATGCTAACACAATTTTTAAAAATCTATGGGATGCAGCAAAAGCATTTGTGAGAAAAAGTCATAGCAATGTAGGCCTTTCTCAGAAAACAAGAGAAATCTCAAATAAACAACCTAACATACCATTTAAGAGAATTTATAAAAAACAAACTAACTAAGCTCTAAGTCAGCAGAAAGGACATAATAAAGATCAGAGAAGAAATGAATAACACAGACACACACACACACACAAAAAATAGAAAAGATTAATGAAACAGAGCTGTTTTTTGGAAAAGATAAACCTTTAGTCAGGCTCACCAAGAAGGAAAGAGAAAGGGCCAAAACAGACAAAATAAGCACTAAAAGAAGCAACAGCATCAATCAGTTGTTGTTATGGTTGTTCTGTCACTCAGTCGTGTCCCACTCTTTGGCACCCCATGGACTGTAGCACGCCAGGCTTCCCTGTCCTTCACTATCTCCCAGAGCTTGCTCAAACTCATGTCCCTTGAGTCAGTGATATTAATCAATACCACAGAGAAACAAAAAAGTCATAAGACCATATAATGAGCAGTTGTATTTCAACAAATTAGAACCTAGAAGAAATGGACAGATTTCTAGATAACATGCCAACGTGTAAATCAAGAAGAAATAATTTGAACGGGCTGATCACTAACATCACATCAAAAATAATAAAAACACCTAGGAATAAAACTAATCAAAGCAGTCATAGACCTATAATCTGAAAATTATAAAACATTGATGAAGGAAATTGAAATGATACAAAATAATGGAAAGATAACCCGTGTTATTGAACTGGAAGAAATAATATTGCAAAAATGGTGACAATATGTAAAGCAATCTAGAGATTGGTTGGACCACTCATATTTAGTGGCTCTAGAGAACAAAGGTATTAATAAATTGCAAGCTTTCCATGTATCCGTTATTGAATCAATATCTAATCAATCAAAATTTGTAGAGATGTGACATCTATATTAGGAATCAGATATTTTCTGATTTACTTGACTTGCTCTGATACAGAGAAGAAAAATTCCAATGAAAAAATGAGAGAATTTCTTTTTCTCCCCTCTGTGGCCTGTGCTTCTTCTTTTAAATACATGTATTTCTTACCTGGATTATTAATTCCATTCACCTCCCCCCCTTTTTTTTTTCAGCTGGAAGTAAACAGCCCTACGTTCTCTTTAATCTGACACGTGCATGTATAATGTTTGGTGGTCATTGTAAAAGTAAATGTGGTGAAAATGAATTTAGGATGGTATATTGTGGTGTTTATACATTGCTTTGCTGCATTAGACAATGTAAACCTAAGGAGTATAAATAACCGAAGAGACCAATTCACAGAAAGATAATCAATATGAACTGTCTTCTCACTACTTCATTACATCTATTACTTCATTCACAGCTTAATGTTTCTGTTCATAAATCTCTAATAAATGAAGGACTAAATAAAATACATTTCAACCTGAACCATTCATGAACATTGTGCCTACTTGGAGGAAAGAGTCAAGAGTACAGAAGAGAGCTTTGAACTTGAGAATAGCAATAGAATGAGAAAATTCCATCATTGGACTACAGTGTTAAATAAAATTCTGGGGACAATTCTATGTTTAATGTGAAAAGCATGCTGTCAATTATTGGTGATGAATATCAAGCATTCTTTTAGAAGAAACAAGAATGGAGAGAGAGTTTATGAGAGATGGAAGGTATGTGTTATCCCTGGAACTAGTGAAAATGGTTGCAAGAGCTTTGAAATGTGGAGTCGTTGTAACTTTCTTAATTATGTTTTTCCTCTGTTTATTGATAGAATTCTAAAAATAAAAATAATTTTCAAGTAACATAGTCTGTCTTTTGAGAAAAAATAACTCCAAATGGTATTATAGAAGGGAACTACTTGAATGAAGAAAGAGAAGATAAATCTCTGCAACTTATGGTAATAATAATAATAATTTTGAAGTGTTATAATTGCAACTTTTTGTTTTATGTTGTGTTTTTAAGATATTTTCTCATGTCACATAATTCTATCAGCTTGTTACCAGTATTTCTAATCTTAATATTTTCCTTGTATGTACATAATTCTGGGAAAAAACAATAGAATATATATATATATATATGCATACCTATATGATAAGGCAAAGCTATCTTTTACTTAGTAATACATGTTTAATTCCCCTATATCTTTTCATGGATTGATTGTTAATTTAGTTTTAAGCACTGAACATAATTCCATTTTCTGAACATATCAGAGTTTATCCATTTACCTACTGAAGGCCATCTTGGTTGCTTCTAAATGTTGGCAATGATGAATAAGCTACTGCAGACATCTGTGTGAAGGTTTTCACTTGGACATAAATATTCTGCTTCTTTTACTAAATATCAAGGAGCATGTCCACTGGATGGTATGGTAAGAATATGTTTATTTTTGTAAGACACCGCCAATTTGTCTTGCAAAGTGGCTATTTCTATTTTGCATTCCCACCAGAAATGAACAAGAGTTCCCATGACTCCACATCCTCCCAGAAGTTGTCGGTGATGTGAATGTTGGCCATTCTACTAGGTGATAAAAAATTGATTTTCATTAAAGTTGTATTCTGCACTTACCCTGTGTTGGTCTTTTTGCTGGGCTCAGTGTATCCATGCTATTCCATATCTCACTCCACAAATAAAAATTACCTCAATATGCCAAAAATCTAAATATAAAAAGCTAAAGCACTAAAATTGCCAGAAGAAAATATAGGTTAAAAGTCTGCTTTGTAAGTTGTGTCCTTGCTCAATGAAACTGCATGGAAAACATCTGATTACTATTCTGCACACCTATCCTTCTTTAAGAAGATTGTCCCCATGTGCTACCTGTAGCTGCCCCAGTTATGCGTGCTCTGCTCTTCACCTTCTATAAACTGACAATCAGGAGCCATATAACAGTGCTACAGAAAGGCAAATGTGAAGTGGTACATTTTATCACTTAATGTAATGGATAGTTGTTTTCAGAGCAAGAGTGTTTAGTATTTCTTTGACCTGTCTGAGGAGTGAATAGGATAGGAGGACACTTGATATACAGTATCCTTCCCCACTGCCTATCATTCGTCTATGGAATCTTGTATGTCTTTCACATCTCATAATAACTTATTCATCTCATCCCTACTATCAGCAGATTGACAGGACAGTGGTTAGAAAAGTTTAAATAACTTAAGAGTTAATGTAGAAAATAGGTCAGGCTTTTGAAAGCGTCTCTGAGTGAAACTTTCACATTTGGTCTCTCTTGTTGTTTTTGAATTTCCTAGAGATTCATTTTTAAATATTCTAAACCTTGCCATTCTTTTATCTATAATCATCTATTATGAATCAGGGGCCTGTTAATGTGGTGGTGAGGTTAGTGGGAGGGGACGTATTCTTTAAATTTGTGATTTTTTTTTTTTTACTGCAACATGAGAGGATTTGATTAGACTCTCTAAGCAGCTTCACATTCTTTACCAAACTATGACACAGATTTCTGACTCTCTGGTTTGTTTTTCTGATGTTTTGTAGAGTGTATGGATCCAATTTCCTAGAGTAATATGTGGAGGCTTTTAGCANTTTTTTTTTTTACTGCAACATGAGAGGATTTGATTAGACTCTCTAAGCAGCTTCACATTCTTTACCAAACTATGATACAGATTGTGACTCTCTGGTTTGTTTTTCTGATGTTTTGTAGAGTGTATGGATCCAATTTCCTAGAGTAATATGTGGAGGCTTTTAGCAGTGTTAGCATACCAGGATCTTGTTAGAAATGCATTTGCCAGTCTCCATTTTAGCCCTACTAAATCAGAGATGCTGAGGTGGGGTCTTGCAATCTGTTTTTAATAAGCCCTCTAGAGGACTGAGATGTAGCTAAAGTTTAAGAATGAGTATCCTAGAAACTCTCTTGATTGTGATAGGATAGAATCAGTTAATTGCTCTGGATGCTGTGTAATATCTCCAGCTCTTTCTCACATATATGGAGTAATAGACCTGGGCAGTGTGCAAATTGGATCAGAAATCACCTCTAGTTCCATAAACAGAATTAAAACCATTGAACCTAAAATTGTGAAATTAGATGATTTATTATATGAAATTCATTTCATGCTTAAAAACCTATTGTGTAATTTTCCATACTCATTAGCGACTCCAGAATGATCATGTTAATTTAAATAATTACATGTTATGTGAATCGAAATGTCATTCAACCTCTATCCCTAGTTCTCATTGATTTCATCTGTTAACAGAAGAGATATCAATAGAAACTTTTAACTGTAATTCCTTTAGACTTTTAGCTAAAATCCTGTAATTCAGACATTGAGACATAATTTAATACTAAGAGCACTGGAATATTTAGCGTTATGTGTAACACGTAATAGAGGATTTGTATTACTATCATGTTTTTACTTTTGATTGTTTTAGCAATCCAAACATATCCTTTGAAGTTCCTTAAAGATTATATTTTCATGAGAGTCTACTTAGGGTAACACAAGTAGGTTTTACTTTTATGAAAAAATTTAACAATGATTTTTGTGACCCTGTTCTTTGAACATAGCACTATTCAATCAAGCATACAAATGTTCTTGCTATTGGTAAGCCTCAGTAGTTAAAACCACTTCCCAGGAGAATCTATAAATAAAAGATTTCTCTGTTTCCCTATTTGAAAACATCTGACTTGAAAAAGAAGACCTGTTGGCCCTTTTTTCCCTAAGAAACTTTCTACCATGAAGATTCATCTCTTTTTCTTTATTCTACTCTTTGGGGTCACAGTTCTACCAGGTAACATAGAAATGGTTATGGGCATGCTTGTGCTAATGAATTTTAGGAAGCATCAGTTTTTCCTTGTTAAACGTATAGTAATAATATAAGGATTAAAAGATTTTTATGATAATGCAGTGTGGTACTCTGGATTGAACACTGGAACATAAAAAAAGGCAATAGTGGGGAAACTGGTGAAATATGAATAAACTATGTAGTTTAATTGACAGTATTATAGCAATATTAATTTTTTAGTTCTGATAAACGTACCATGGGTAAGTGAGATATTATCCTAAAGGAAGTTGGTCTCTCTTATCTTTGCAACTCTTCCATAAATCTAAAATGACTTTAAAATAAAAAGTGTAAAATACCTGCAAGATCAATTCATTAGTCTCATCACCTTCATCCAAACAAGAGTTGATTCTTGCTGAAAAACATATTCTTTGACATAATCAACTGGTAAGTGGTAGTTGCTGCAGTATAAGGGAGAGAACTATTTACATCTTTCTTCCTTTTAAGCTATTTCAGTCTACTTCCAGCTTAGGAAGACTTTCTTAATATTCTGTCCTTGGTACTATAGGCAATTCATGTCCCTTGTTGGCCTTTCTTAAGATCACATGAATGCTGAGTGTAATAACTTGTACATGAGCTATATTTTTCCTGAGATTTTTCCCCTCAAGGATTATCTGGTCACATCAGGTATCTAACAAGATTCTCTTCTCCTGAATTAATGTGTAAGTATGAACTGTACANTTCTTAAGATCACATGAATGCTGAGTGTAATAAGTGTACATGAGCTATATTTTTCCTGAGATTTTCCCCCTCAAGGATTATCTGGTCACATCAGGTATCTAACAAGATTCTCTTCTCCTGAATTAATGTGTAAGTATGAACTGTACAGAAATAAAATAGTAAGTTTTGGAGATGGAGAGATCATTGAGTTTTCCCTTCTCCTTAAAGAGTTTAGTTTAAAGTGAAAGAGTAAGCTCAAATCTGTGCAATTTATACTACTGGCACTAAAATTAGCCTCAATTAACTCTCTCAGGAAAATATTATTTTGTAGTAAGAAGCTGACATTTTTAGGACAAGTGGAAATAGTAATAGAAATGTATGAGAATGAATTAACTTATTCTTTCTTTATGAACATTATAAAGTCCATCGTGACAATTTTCATTTTTGTCATTTCATTAAAAAAATTTCACATAATAAATGATAAATTATCTTTTAAAGGTTGNAAACGTGAAACCTAAAACCCAGTGCCAAACCAAAGAAGATTTTCTGCAGAAAAGTAGTAGAAAGTGTCAAGATTTTAACTGGAGACTTGTAAGAAAATAGCATTACACTTGGTATTTTCTTTTGGTACTCTTTCTTAGCATTATACTTTTCCAGCATTTCCAACATCTGTGTCTTTCTGGAAAAGATCTCTAGGTAGACATATCTCTGTTCAACATCACTAAAGTCTTACCACTGTCTCTGAACAAGAACTTATAACTCCAAGAGTCCTTACCTATAGATCTGAATGATATAATTATTAGCTGTGACCATCTAACTTCATAGGAAGAAAGTTAAAACATTTTCTAAAAATCCAAAATCCTGACTCAAGTAAATGGAAGTATGAAGCCTTACACATCATTTGGTTCATATACTTCAGGTTCATATTACTTCAGGTTCATATACTTCATTTGGTTCATATACTTCATTTCTCCACTATTTTTAAAAGTTCCTCCCTGCCGTCTCCCTCTCTTTGTTAATCACTACTTGTTATCTCATTCTTTTCCATTTTCCACCTTTCATTTTCGTTGCCTTTGCCTCTAAAAAAATATTTTATTAATAGAAACCTAGAATCTGAATTGCTCCCATATGAAACACTATGACATCCATTTTAAGCAATAAATCAATAAATTAACTTGTCTCCTATGCATCCAGTTTTGTTCTACTTATTTCAATTCCTTAGGAGAATTGAGATTAGAATCCCTCATATCCTTATGTTTGTTCTGGTTAATTCAGATGTCACTACTTCTAATGTCATATGTAAGCAAAGAGAGAAAAAGTCATGCAATTTATGAGTTTAAATGATGTTCCAATTTGATCAGTTCAGTTCAGTTCAGTCAATCAGTCGTGTCCGACTATTTGCGACCCCATGGACTGCAGCACGCCAGGCTTCCCTGTCTATCACCAACTCCCAGAGCTTACTCAAACTCATGTCCATTGAGTCAGTGATGCCATCCAACCATCTCATCCTCCATTGTCCCCTTCTCCTCATGCCTCCAATCTTTCCCAAGCATTAGCCTGATAGGATCTGACTTAATATGATCAGCTTATTTTGTATGGGTGAAATGGCTACAGCTACACAAAATGGTTTATTTGGTCCTAGGTCATCTTCTTACCCATACCATTATAACAACACATGGCTTTACAATCATCTTTTGTATTTTTCATACTTGTTAATTTGTTCTACTAACATACAATAGTTCTTATTAAATCTCCAGCTGTTTAAAGGGTTATTTTTGATGTTTTAGAAAGATATCAAGAAAATGATATTCCATGACTTGATTATAAGTATATAAGCAACTTTGAGATAAAGAATGGAGCACAGAAGTAATGATAATAGATTACTGTTTTTAAAACTCAGATGATACAATACCCTAATAACTTGCTTTTCCTCAATGACCTAGGAAATTAGACCATAATTCATTCAGTTATAAGAATACATTTTTTGTTTTTTGGATTTTCACATCTAGCCATATGGTTTAATGTTTAAATATATTTAGATAATATTTTTTGCATATGTTACCTATTAAATCCTTAGCATAAACCTCTAAGTATGATTGGTCCTACTAATCCAGTCTTCAAAGAGAAAAACTTGAGGCTCATCTAGTGAATATTTATCCCAATTATACAGTTAGTAAACAGAGGAGCCAGACCTCAAGATTAGTTCTGTGTATCTCTTTCCATTTTTAATGCACTACTTTCCCCTATGGGTGAGCTATTCCTGTGAATGAATCATTATATGATATATAAAGAATTACACTGACTATTCTTGTAGTATAACTATGATAATTTTTAATGTAACAGTGCTAGAACTGTGTTCTAGAAATATTTTCTGTTTGTAGAAAAATTCCAGAAGTAGTATCTATCTCAAGCCATATGACTTTACATGGTGAACACTCATTACTCAGTTATGAGAGTGAAGAAGGTCAGGATTTGGTGGTGTGGACCCTGGCACCACACTACTTAAGAGTCTATTTCTATTCTACCAATCATCACATGTATGATTTGAGGAAATTACACAATCCCTCTGTGCCACGGTTTCCTCAGCTGCAGAATGAGAAGTTTCTATGTCATGGAAATTATCACGAGGATTCAACTCATTAATCCCTATAAAGTGCTTAGAACACTGCCTAGCATGTAAGTACTCAAAAAAGCATGTGGCTGAAAATGTTGATAATGCTGAATGTGTGCTTTCAATTAAAGAAAGAGGAAGGCTTTAACCTCTCTATTGGCTTGTATAACTGAAAATAAGTTCACATTTGGTTCTTTGAGGTCATAAGAGAAGTCCTCTATTTTCCTTTTGCTGTTTCACAATACTTAACGAATATCTGCTCAATCTTGAATGGCAGAATTAATCAGCATACTAATCACTTTGAGGAAGCTATAAAAACAAGAGTTCATCTTTCTTTTATCAAAGAATAGCACACCTCTATCATTTGAGCTCTGCCTCAACTTCACTCAAGGAACAATATCAGCAATGAAGATACTTTGTATTTTCCTGACCTTCATCTTGACAGTATCCTGTGGTCCAGCAGGTAATTTTCCTTAACATGGGAAAAGAGGGAAGGACAGCTCTTTTTTTTTTTTTTTAAATAAGTGCTTTACTCTGGAATATAAACCAAATTAAAGTTAGGAGACCCTATATGAATTCACAATGTGATTCATTAATTATTGTGTGTGGAAGAAGAAATGAGTGGAGTTGAGAGTTAAGAATATAAAAGGAAACCAGTTGCCAACATGATACAATTAAATCTGTTCATTGCTGTTTTTGATGAGACTATGACTCCTTATATGCTTCATAATGCCCTGTCTTTTTAAATTCGGTCTAAGGAAATGATATAGTTTTTGTCAAAATTAAGCTTTCTACCTCTATTGTTGTTGTTTACTCTTTGGTAACCCCATGGACTGTAGCTCACTAGGCTCCTCTGTCCATGGGATTTCCCAAGCAAGAATACTGGAGCGGATTGCATTTCCTTCTCCAGGGAATCTTCCCAACCCAGTCATAGAATCCACTACTTCTGCATTGCAGGTGGACTCTTTACCACTGAGCCACCTGGGAAACCCAAGCTTTCTACTACTGGTCCAGTAACTGTGGTAAGGGAAAGAGGTGTTGGTGTGGATGACTATTTAGAACACAAAATATGTAGACTATTTTATCCACATCATTTTGTCTTTACTCTTGAGAAAATGTGCACAGATTATTTATGAATATTCTATTTACAATAACAAAAAAGCTAATGGCAAAGGAAATATCATTGGGTAAATAAGTACTTATGTTTGTTGTTCAGTCACTAAGTCATATCCAAATCTTTGAGACTCCATGGACTGAAGCACATCAGCCCTCCCTGCCTTCACTATCTCCTGGAGTTTGCTCAAACTCACATCCATTCATTTGATGATGTCATCCAACCATCTCATTCTCTGTTGCCCTCTTCTCTTCCTGTCTTCAATCTTATAGGCAATAAAATCCAAAATTGTTAATATAGTTTCCTGGATGTGATTTCAGAAACAAAATGATTTAACTCTATAATAACCTTATTATTATCTACCTATTTATCCGTCTACCTACACAAGGTGATTAAACCTTGATTCATGATCAAAGACACTGTTTCCTAGTTTTACAGAGGAAAATAAGAGAAAAAACAAAAGAAACTGAAGAAAGAAAAAGACAGTGTTATCTTGTTCGTGGTGCTTGCAAGACTTCATGCGGCCAATGGGAATACAAATATACTGACTGCGATTTGAAGCCCTGCTGTGTTGCACGGGAATACGTACCACCAGTCCAACCCATCGCTATCACTAAATCTTATAAAACTGTAACTTACACTTCTACTATACTGCATAACACTGCCAATGCAAATTATTCTTCTACTATACTACCTAATACTACAGATGTAAATTATACTTCTACACTACATAATACTACAGATGTAAATTATACTTCTACACTACGTAATACTACAGATGTAAATTATACTTATATTACACTACATAATACTACAGATGTAAATTATACTTCTACTATACTACATAATACTACAGATGTAAATTATACATCTACTACACTACATACTACCAATGCAAGTTATAATTACTTGCATCATAGTACATAATAGTACAGATGTAAATCATAATTTTACTACACTAATACTGCAGTGTAAATTATAATTCTACTATATAAAACTATATTATAACAATATTATTAATAAAAATGAACTTTCTACCTTCTACAAATCTATTTTCACATGTTTTCTAGCCTTCTGGAATATACAACTACATAATGACAGCTAGTGAGTTCAATGTTAGGTTAGTACAAGAGAAAAAAAGAGTGGCACACTCTCCATTAAACCTGCAGAATTTCTTCTCCAACCACATGACAAACACCCTCCACACTTAATACTTCTCTTTACCTCTGGCCTGTGCAATAGCCTAGCTATTTTCACAAGATCTTTTAAGTATCTGCTATCAATCATGGTTCATGCTACCTTTCTACAGTTTCAGCAAAAATGCACTTGGGCCTTGGACACAAAATCGTATACATTTTAGTCATGTAATAAGATTGTATGATAATATAATTGTGAGAAAGAGCAATGAACAAAACTCTCAAGGACTAAAATGTGATCAGAATAAGAGCAAGTTAAAAATATTA
>SJYW01039106.1:397430-407439 GCA_006410735.1 Raphicerus campestris
TTGTCACCCTGCTTATTTAACTTCTATGCAGAGTACATCATGAGAAACTCTGGGCTGGAAGAAACACAAGCTGGAATCAAGATTGCTGGGAGAAATATCAATAACCTCAGATATGCAGATGACACCACCCTTATGGCAGAAAGTGAAAGGGAACTAAAAAGCTTCTTGATGAAAGTGAAAGACGAGAGTGAAAAAGTTGGCTTAAAGCTCAACATTCAGAAAACGAAGATCATGGCATCCAGTCCCATCACTTCATGGGAAATAGATGGGGAAACAGTGGAAACAGTGTCAGACTTTATTTTGGGGGCTCCAAAATCACTGCAGATGGTGACTGAAGCCATGAAATTAGAAGATGCTTACTCCTTGGAAGAAAAGTTATGACCAACCTAGATAGCATATTCAAAAGCAGAGACATTACTTTGCTACCAAGGTCCATCTAGTCAATGGTATGGTTTTTCCTGTGGTCATGTATGGATATGAGAGTTGGACTGTGAAGAAGGCTGAGCACTGAAGAATTGATGCTTTTGAACTGTGGTGTTGCAGAGGACTCTTGAGAATCCCTTGGACTGCAAGGAGATCCAACCAGTCCATTCTGAAGGAGATCAGCCCTGGGATTTCTTTGGAAGGAATGATGCTGAAGCTGAAACTCCAGTACTTTGGCCACCTCATGCGGAGCACTGACTCATTGGAAATAAGACCCTGATGCTGGGAGGGACTAGGGGCAGGAGAAGAAGGGGACGACCGAGGATGAGATGGCTGGATGGCATCACTGACTCGATGGACGTGAGTCTGAGTGAACTCCAGGAGTTGGTGATGGCCAGGGAGGCCTGGCGTGCTGCGATTCATGGGGTCGCAAAGAGTTGGACACGACTGAGCATAGTTTTGACAAGACAGACTTTTGTTGGCAAAGTAATGCCTCTGCTTTTTAATATGCTGTCTAGGTTGGTCATAACTTTTCTTCCAAGGAGCAAGCGTCTTTTAATTTTATTTCTGCAGTCACCATCTGCAGTGATTTTTAAGCCAAAGAAATAAAATAAAATTGGTCACTCTTTTCATGGGACTGGACGCTATGATCTTAGTTGTTGAAGTTGAGTTTTAAACCAGCTTTTTGACTCTCCTCTCTCACTTTCAAGTGGCTCTTTAGTTCCTCTTCAATCTCTGCCATAAGGGTGATATCATTTGCATATCTGAGGTTATTGATATTTCTCCCAGAATTCTTGATTCCAGCTTGTGCTTCATCCAGCCTGGCATTTCTTGTGATGTACTCTGCATATAAGTTAAATAAACAGTGTGACAATATATAGCCTTGACACACTCCTTTCCCAATTTGGGACCAGCCTGTTGTTCCATGTCCAGTTCTAACTGTTGTTTGTTGACCTGCATACAGATTTCTCAGGAGATAGGTCAGCTGGTCTGGTATTCCCATCACCTGAAGAATTTTCCACAGTTTGTTGTGATCCACACAGTCGAAGGCTTTGGCATCATTAATAAAGCAGAAGTAGATGCTTTTTTGAAACTCTATTCCCTTTTCTATGATCCAACTGATGTTAGCAATTTAATCTCTGCTTCCTCTGCCTTTTCTAAATTCAACTAGAACATCTGAAAGTTTATGGTTCATGTACTGTTGAAGCCTGGCTTGGAGAACTTTGAGAATTACTTTGGCAGCGTATGAGATGAGTGCAATCTTGCAGTAGTTTAAAAATCCTTTGGCATTGCCCTTCTTTAGGATTTTAATGAAAACTGACATTTTCTAGTCCTGTGACTAGTTTTCCAGATTTGCTGGCATATTGAGTGCAGCACTTTCAAGCATCATCTTTTAGGATTTGAAGTAGTTGAACAGGAGTCAATCACTTCCACTAGCTTTGTTTGTAGTGATGTTTCCTAAAGCCCATTTGACTTCGCATTCCAGGATATCTGGCTCTATGTGAGTGATCACACCATTGTGGTTATCTAGGTCATGATGAACTTGCTTGTATAGTTCTTCTGTGTATTCTTGCCACCTCTTCTTAATATGTTCTGCTTCTGTTAAGTCCATACCATTTCTGTCCTTTATTGTGCCCATTTTTGCATGAAACATTCCCTTGGTATATCTAATTTACTTGAAGAGATCTGTAGTCTTTCCCATTCTGTTGTTCTAATGTCGATGGTGTGATCACTCTCCTAGAGCCAGCCATTCCCTTCTCCAGTGGACCACATTCTGTCAGACATCTCGACCATGACCTGTCCATCTTGGGTGGCCCCACGTGGCATGGCTTAGTTTCATTGAGTTAGACAAGGCTGTGGTCCATGTGATCAGATTGGCTAGTTTTGTGTGAGTATGGTTTCAGTGTGTCTGCCCTCTGATGCCCTCTCGCAACACCTACCATCTTACTTGGGCTTCTCTTACCTTTTCATGGCTTCTCCAGCAAAGTGCAGCTGTTGCTCCTTACCTTGGACGAAGCCTCCCCTCCTGACCTTGAAAGTGGAGTAGCTCCTTTCTGCTGCCATCTCTGACAGACAAAAAGAAACACAAAGCATGATTATAAAATAGACTAGGAGTTGGATAGACATTTCTCCAAAGACAATATAAAAATGGTCAACAAGCATGTGGAAATATGTTTAACCTCAATAGCCATCTTGGGCATGCAAATCAATACCATGATGAGTCATCACTTCCCACCCACTAAACGGGATATAATCAAAACAACAAATATTGGAGAAGATATGAAGAGATTAGAACTTCCACACAGTACTGATGAATAAATTTGTTGCTTTTTTTTCTTTATTTTACTTTATAATACAGCATTGGTTTTGGCATACATTGATATGAATCCGCCACAGGTGTACATGAGCTCCCAGACATGAACCCCCCTCCCACCTCCCACCCCACATCATCCCTCTGTGCAAACACTTTGAAAAACAGTTGACCATTTCCTAAAAAGGTTAAACATGGAGTAATCATTTGATTCTGCAATCCTATTCTCAGATACATATGCAAGAAAAAATAAAACCATATGACAACACAGCTACTTTAAATACACAAAAATTAATGTTGTGATTAAAGTTGAGATGTGTATAAGAGACAGGGATCACGCACGGAGTGGGCTTGAGGTGAATATTTACCACTTTAGATGTAAAACAAATGAGCACTACTGTCAGTTAAACTTCTGATTATTTTTCAAAGTATATTCCAATTACTAACCTGGTATGCAAATTCATCAATATGTTCTATATCCAAAATCCTACCTTATATCCAGCCATCTCATTAGCTTCCCCAAATTACTCATTTACCAAAGTCTGGATATTACATCTCACTTTTCCACTGATTTTTATTACCTTTTTTTTTTTTTAGGCATGACTTGAATATTTATGAAGCTCTGTTTCTTTCTAGAAAGGCTCAACTAGTTTCCACTTAAAGTTTTTGGCACAGTAAAATAATAAATATTGAAAAATAACTTGCAATGAATATAATTTCTTACCTCAATTTTCTTATTTTTGTGTGTTCTTGTTACTATAAACATAAGAATTTCACATTTTGCAATCAGAGAATGTATCTTTTGTCTTCAGTTTAAAAAAAAAAAAAGAGAGAGAGAGAGAGAGAATTTAGATGACTTATGCCTTCTCCTCAAATATTTGAAAGTTACATTTTTTTTGTAAATAATCTATAGGAATCTTTAAGTGTTTAAATACTTTATCTTTTCCCCACCAACTTTAATCACAACATTAATTTTTGTGTATTTAAAGTAGCTGTGTTGTCATATGGTTTTATTTTTTCTTGCATATGTATCTGAGAATAGGATTGCAGAATCAAATGATTACTCCATGTTTAACCTTTTTAGGAAATGGTCAACTGTTTTTCAAAGTGTTTGCACAGAGGGATGATGTGGGGTGGGAGGTGGGAGGGGGGTTCATGTCTGGGAGCTCATGTACACCTGTGGCGGATTCATATCAATGTATGCCAAAACCAATGCTGTATTATAAAGTAAAATAAAGAAAAAAAAGCAACAAATTTATTCATCAGTACTGTGTGGAAGTTCTAATCTCTTCATATCTTCTCCAATATTTGTTGTTTTGATTATATCCCGTTTAGTGGGTGGGAAGTGATGACTCATCATGGTATTGATTTGCATGCCCAAGATGGCTATTGAGGTTAAACATATTTCCACATGCTTGTTGACCATTTTTATATTGTCTTTGGAGAAATGTCTATCCAACTCCTAGTCTATTTTATAATCATGCTTTGTGTTTCTTTTTGTCTGTCAGAGATGGCAGCAGAAAGGAGCTACTCCACTTTCAAGGTCAGGAGGGGAGGCTTCGTCCAAGGTAAGGAGCAACAGCTGCACTTTGCTGGAGAAGCCATGAAAAGGTAAGAGAAGCCCAAGTAAGATGGTAGGTGTTGCGAGAGGGCATCAGAGGGCAGACACACTGAAACCATACTCACACAAAACTAGCCAATCTGATCACATGGACCACAGCCTTGTCTAACTCAATGAAACTAAGCCATGCCACGTGGGGCCACCCAAGATGGACAGGTCATGGTCGAGATGTCTGACAGAATGTGGTCCACTGGAGAAGGGAATGGCTGGCTCTAGGAGAGTGATCACACCATCGACATTAGAACAACAGAATGGGAAAGACTACAGATCTCTTCAAGTAAATTAGATATACCAAGGGAATGTTTCATGCAAAAATGGGCACAATAAAGGACAGAAATGGTATGGACCTAACAGAAGCAGAACATATTAAGAAGAGGTGGCAAGAATACACAGAAGAACTATACAAGCAAGTTCATCATGACCTAGATAACCACAATGGTGTGATCACTAACATAGAGCCAGATATCCTGGAATGCGAAGTCAAATGGGCTTTAGGAAACATCACTACAAACAAAGCTAGTGGAAGTGATTGACTCCTGTTCAACTACTTCAAATCCTAAAAGATGATGCTTGAAAGTGCTGCACTCAATATGCCAGCAAATCTGGAAAACTAGTCACAGGACTAGAAAATGTCAGTTTTCATTAAAATCCTAAAGAAGGGCAATGCCAAAGGATTTTTAAACTACTGCAAGATTGCACTCATCTCATACGCTGCCAAAGTAATTCTCAAAGTTCTCCAAGCCAGGCTTCAACAGTACATGAACCATAAACTTTCAGATGTTCTAGTTGAATTTAGAAAAGGCAGAGGAAGCAGAGATTAAATTGCTAACATCAGTTGGATCATAGAAAAGGGAATAGAGTTTCAAAAAAGCATCTACTTCTGCTTTATTAATGATGCCAAAGCCTTCGACTGTGTGGATCACAACAAACTGTGGAAAATTCTTCAGGTGATGGGAATACCAGACCAGCTGACCTATCTCCTGAGAAATCTGTATGCAGGTCAAGAAACAACAGTTAGAACTGGACATGGAACAACAGGCTGGTCCCAAATTGGGAAAGGAGTGTGTCAAGGCTATATATTGTCACACTGTTTATTTAACTTATATGCAGAGTACATCACAAGAAATGCCAGGCTGGATGAAGCACAAGCTGGAATCAAGAATTCTGGGAGAAATATCAATAACCTCAGATATGCAAATGATATCACCCTTATGGCAGAGATTGAAGAGGAACTAAAGAGCCACTTGAAAGTGAGAGAGGAGAGTCAAAAAGCTGGTTTAAAACTCAACTTCAACAACTAAGATCATAGCGTCCAGTCCCATGAAAAGAGTGACCAATTTTATTTTATTTCTTTGGCTTAAAAATCACTGCAGATGGTGACTGCAGAAATAAAATTAAAAGACGCTTGCTCCTTGGAAGAAAAGTTATGACCAACCTAGACAGCATATTAAAAAGCAGAGGCATTACTTTGCCAACAAAAGTCTGTCTTGTCAAAACTATGCTCAGTCGTGTCCAACTCTTTGCGACCCCATGAATCGCAGCACGCCAGGCCTCCCTGGCCATCACCAACTCCTGGAGTTCACTCAGACTCACGTCCATCGAGTCAGTGATGCCATCCAGCCATCTCATCCTCGGTCGTCCCCTTCTTCTCCTGCCCCTAGTCCCTCCCAGCATCAGGGTCTTATTTCCAATGAGTCAGTGCTCCGCATGAGGTGGCCAAAGTACTGGAGTTTCAGCTTCAGCATCATTCCTTCCAAAGAAATCCCAGGGCTGATCTCCTTCAGAATGGACTGGTTGGATCTCCTTGCAGTCCAAGGGATTCTCAAGAGTCCTCTGCAACACCACAGTTCAAAAGCATCAATTCTTCAGTGCTCAGCCTTCTTCACAGTCCAACTCTCATATCCATACATGACCACAGGAAAAACCATACCATTGACTAGATGGACCTTGGTAGCAAAGTAATGTCTCTGCTTTTGAATATGCTATCTAGGTTGGTCATAACTTTTCTTCCAAGGAGTAAGCATCTTCTAATTTCATGGCTTCAGTCACCATCTGCAGTGATTTTGGAGCCCCCAAAATAAAGTCTGACACTGTTTCCACTGTTTCCCCATCTATTTCCCATGAAGTGATGGGACTGGATGCCATGATCTTCGTTTTCTGAATGTTGAGCTTTAAGCCAACTTTTTCACTCTCGTCTTTCACTTTCATCAAGAAGCTTTTTAGTTCCCTTTCACTTTCTGCCATAAGGGTGGTGTCATCTGCATATCTGAGGTNAGACAAAAGATACATTCTCTGATTGCAAAATGTGAAATTCTTATGTTTATAGTAACAAGAACACACAAAAATAAGAAAATTGAGGTAAGAAATTATATTCATTGCAAGTTATTTTTCAATATTTATTATTTTACTGTGCCAAAAACTTTAAGTGGAAACTAGTTGAGCCTTTCTAGAAAGAAACAGAGCTTCATAAATATTCAAGTCATGCCTAAAAAAAAAAAAAGGTAATAAAAATCAGTGGAAAAGTGAGATGTAATATCCAGACTTTGGTAAATGAGTAATTTGGGGAAGCTAATGAGATGGCTGGATATAAGGTAGGATTTTGGATATAGAACATATTGATGAATTTGCATACCAGGTTAGTAATTGGAATATACTTTGAAAAATAATCAGAAGTTTAACTGACAGTAGTGCTCATTTGTTTTACATCTAAAGTGGTAAATATTCACCTCAAGCCCACTCCGTGCGTGATCCTTTGTGTTGGTGTTTAATTGATCACCATCGGTTATAAGAATGTCGCTACAACTATCTTCTACATACAGATTCTTCCCTAAAGACTGATTAATATCAAATATTTTCAATTCTGCCCACAACTCTAGTCAGTGAAGCAGAGATAAGAACACAAAATTAAAACAATTTCCGGAAAAACAGAGCCTTTCTTCCACTAGAAAACTATAAATAGTAAATGTCTCTTGGCTTTCTAAAAAGTGTTTTAATTGTTAACAAATCTTTCAGTAGCTTCTTTCTACAAAATGAAGATCTTTTATTATCTTTTTCAATTTCTGTGTTTTGCGACCTTCGTTCTGCCAGGTAATAGATGCTTCTGGTGTGATTGTATGTATCATATGTTTGTTGTTATTGCTCCAGGCTAAAAATAGAAATATTCAATTATAAATTAGAAAGTGTAGGTTCCTAATACAATCTTTTCCATTAAAAAAACTCTTGAAAAAAAGTTTCTTGGTGATATTGAAACTCTGTTTCCTATTTTAGAATAGTGCTATACCAATATATTTATTTCAATTTGGAAATCAAAATGCAAATAAAATAAGCCAATTAAGGTGAGATTCTTTTTCTTCTTGGAGTGTTGATTTGTTTTGATATTCAAGTATTAAGAATATAATTTATTAAATTTATTTAATCTTCTATCAGTGAAGACTTCATAATAAATTGATTCCCAGGGAATATGAATAGACTAAGAATAGGTACATATCTCTTGGGATACCAATAACAAACTCCATAAAATGATCCAGGATATAGTCTCAAAATATACTGGGCAATGAGCTGCAGTGAGAATAAAGAAGGCCAGTAAAGAAACAGGACCTCAAAAACCTTAGTTGAATTAGTTAATGCATTAGTTAAGGAATACAACAGTGGTTTTATGAATCAGTTAAAAGTGAATCATCAAAATATGTAGCTCCAGTGATGATTACATGCTCTTTTTAATATGTGTTGCCACTGAAGTAATCCAGACTCTAACAAGGAGATACAAATATGTGCCCCAAAGTGTGTTAATTTGGCACTAGAGAACTGGAATTTCAAAAAGTGCAGCATGTATTTAGAAATAGAACTGAATTCAAACTGTAAAATCTGAATTTTACTACTAACTCCGTACTCAATAGCTTGTGCACATTGCCACTTAGAGAATTTAAGTGGTATTTCAATGTCCTTAACAACAACAAAAAAGAAATACAGCAGAATCAATAGCAATTGTAGAAAAGGTAAAATATCTGATATAAAAGTTTGTTCTTGTTATGACATGCCAGCTGAAATGGACAGAATGCTCTATGTTTGGCCTTTCATAGATCAATAAATAAATAAAAACAAATTAAAAAAAACAACAAAGGCAATTCAAGATATCAAAGTGAGTGGCTTTGAAAGAGTTCATCAAGTAGTACATATCACTTACACAATGGTGTGGTTTGACTATTGATAAAACCTTAAAGTAAAAAAAGAAGCAATAAAAAGTGTCTAATCTAAGTGACTACTTTGTGAAGATGTCAGATGAGTGTTTGCTCCAGAGTGATACCATGCTGGAGAGACTAGTTGTGAAATGATGAAATCAATGCTGATGTTGATTAAAACATGAAGGAATGGCCAGTATTTTAGGGGAAGTGCAAGCATAAAATAATCTATAGGGATAGTGAACGTAGCATACTATGATAGTTTATATAGTGAGCTTGCCATTAAATGGGCCAGGTTTTTTGTTAAGGACCTGGAGCTCCTTTGTAGCTGCTGTAAAAGCTTTAGTTCTCTTAACTATAAAATGGACAGTAATTTAACCTCATAAGGTTTTGAAAAGATTAAAAGAAACAATGTAAGCAAAGTATTTATCACATTGAAGACTGCATTGCAATATTTCAAGAGATGAAAGAAGAGGAATAGAAGTAGAAAGAAAAAAGACTGAGGAAGCAGTAGAGGATACGGAGTACAAGGATGTACTCAAGTGTAGCCAGCTCTTCTTTCACTACCAATAAAAACTGTACCAATAATATAATAAGCAGTAAAATAAAGAAAAAGAAAGAAAAGTTGTACAAAACAAATAACCAAAGTCATATAAGTTAAAATTTCACTGGATGCCATTTTGGGGGGATGTAAAATTTACATACACTGCTGATGGCAATATATAAACTAAAAACTCTAGAATCAAACTCTTTCACCATTATCCTAAACATATATTATGCAAAGATTAAGATATGTAATATGAATTTGTTTATAATAACCTGACATCGTTATATGGCAGAAGTCAGCACAATATTGTAAAACAACTATCTTCCAATTAAAACTAAATTTAAAAATAACCTCATTGTTTCCTTAACTTCTTTTTCTACTTTCTCATTATTAGTGTATAGAAATGCAAGGGATTTCTGAGTGTTGATTTTATATCCTGCAACTTTACTATATTCATTGATTAGCTCTAGTAGTTTTCTGGTCGAGTCTTTAGGATTTTCTATGTAGAGGATCATGTCATCTGCAAACAGTGAGAGTTTTACTTCTTCTTCAATTTGGATTCCTTTTATTTCTTTTTCTGCTCTGATTGCTGTGGCCAAAACTTCCAGAACTATATTGAATAGTAGTGGTGAAAGTGGGCATCCTTGTCTTGTTCCTGACTTTAGGGGAAATGCTTTCAATTTTTCACCATTGAGGATAATGTTTGCTGTGGGTTTGTCATATATAGCTTTTATTATGTTGAGGTACGTTCCTTCTATTCCTGCCTTCTGGAGAGTTTTTATCATAAATGGATGTGGAATTTTGTCAAAGGCCTTCTCTGCATCTATTGAGATAATCATATGACTTTTATTTTTCAATTTGTTAATGTGGTGAATTACATTGATTGATTTGCGGATATTGAAGAATCCTTGCATCCCTGGGATAAAGCC